>WIGO01000110.1:0-28362 GCA_014235945.1 Colletotrichum plurivorum
ATAGGCAAAGCTGCGATGCTAGGCTCAGCAAAGGCCCAGCTTAGGCTAGGCCGAGCATACGAACTTTCGCAACTCGGATGCCCCTTTGATCCCGTCCTATCGCTTCATTACTACCGTCTGGCCGCCACACAGGGTTGCACTGAGGCGGCCTTGGGCGTCAGCAAGTGGTTTGGAGCGGGCAACGTCCCCACATTCGATAAGAACGAAAGGTTGGAGTTCGAGTACCTGCTTCGGGCGGCAACAGGACCAAATGGCCTAGCCGAAGCCCAGTTCGCCCTCGGCAGCCACTACGAGAGTGCTATTGATGCTTCCGCAGAGCGAAACAAGACACGGGCCCAGGAATGGTACATGATTGCTGCCAGCAACGGCAACGAGGCAGCGTCGGCAAAGCTTGCAGAGTCTGGTAGAAATGTTGCAATCGGCATAGACTTTGGATCCGCGTAAGTTCTACGGAAGAATGGCGTTGAGCTGGCCAACTGCTTACAGGTTTTGCAGCTTTTCCAGCGTCTCCTGGGTCGACGTGAAGAAGCCAGGAGAGATACACCACGTGCGGAACTGGTACAATATTCCAACAACATCTGACACTCACAGGGCCTCAGCAACTAGTTCCACAAAGCAGAACGAGTCGTCACTTTTTCTCGGATATCTGGATACGCGTGGGAACATCATAAGGCTCAAACGCAAGGGAATTCTGGGTGGTCAGGCTAAGATTCCTGAAGATTTCGTCGGAAACCAGAATAGAGGACAACACATACCGAGGAGTCTGAGTCGAATCTGGAGACATGCCCTCGAGGAGATACTTTCGGCGGCAGATTGCCCGGGGTTCTTCTCCGTGCAAAAGGTGACGTTGTCAGTTCCAACACACTGGAACAAGTCAGCCCGTGACAGTCTGAGGAAGATCGCAAAGAGCGTTGGAATTTGTGACACGAGGGGCTCCGATGTGGCGATACTCGACGACGCAGCTTTGGCCATGTTTTCTCTGTCGTTTGATGACTTTCAGATCTCGTCATTCAAGGTAAGCTCTCAGATTCCTTGAATATTATAGTCAAAGCTAATACGGGGTAGGAAAAAGATACTTTCATGGTCTTTGACTGTGGCTCGAATGCAGTGGTAAGTTACATTCTGCAGAGAAGCGTCCATCGAATTACAAGGCGACATCAGGCCATCGACCTCGCTGAGAAGCTCTCTGTGCGCTTCCAAAGTACTAAGACTGACCCCACGCAGAGATCTACAAGCTTCCAAATTGGTATGAATCGCCTTGGCGAGTTTCGCCAAATCACGTTTGAAAATAGTAAGAGACTATAGGCGCAATTGGTCCCGAGGTATTTCTAACACTCGCAATTGAATAGAAGGCTTGGAGGGTGGAGCTCTCATCGACAAAAACTTTGAAAGATACGTGTGGAGTTATGGGTATCTCTCATCGATGAGCCAGCACGCAGCGTCAGAAGAGCTCTCACGCATGAGAGAAAACGACTGGATGAGACGAGTGAAGGCCGATTTTGACGGAGGGCAGTACGAGGACGACATCAAGGTCTATAGCGTGCTGTCCAAACCGCCTCTGCCTATAGACAGGTGGGTAAGTATGGGCTCGTAGTTTCTTTTGCTGACCTGCTCTAGAGATGATGTTAGGCAGATGTTCGCCGGGACGCTGGCGAACATCAAAACCGTTTTGGAGGATGAGGTGAAGAGGCTCAACGCAATGGGCCTGAAACCAAAGGTAACATTCCTCGTTCTATGGTCTGCAAAAGAAGAAGAGCAAATTACAACGTTGCCTGCTGACAATCTTCTGACCGTATGACAGGGCCTCTATATTGTGGGCGGGCTCGCGACATGTCGCTACATTCGAGAGAAGCTGGAAGACTACCTTCCAGCATTACCACTTTCCAGCGAGTTTCAAGTGGTTCAAATAGCTAACTCGTGAGTATTAAACCGAGTTTTGAACGATAAATGCCAAGCTTGCTGACTGAAGGCTTGCCAAGAAATGAAGCTGTTTCGATGGGGGCCGCAATGGCGTCACTGTATGAGCTGTCAAAGGATGACAAAGGATGGTATCACTTGGGTACATATTAGACTTGGGGGGACATGGCGGTGACTCTTACTGAGCTTAAAGGCCGAATGGACAACAAGAGCTTGAAGGCTCAGTTGATGACTGCCAATCGAATATACGTACAAGGGGGCAAACATAGTCTTGAATACGAAAGTAAGCGTTGAAGGGAGACCTTGGTGCATGGTGCAGTTGTCCAGAATTCAAGGCTCATACAGGATATGTTCGTTCTGCACTTTTGACAGGAAATGGCGCGTATATTCATCTCAGACCTTTCTATCAAGTGGCCTGAGTCCGGTGAATTGATATGTTCTCTGGAATCCTTCCACATAGGTAGTACAAAAACGTGAAGACCAAAACGAATGTTCTCTTGAATTTAAGGTGTAATCGCCTTTAGTCTAAGCCCTGGGTCGCAATAGCGTTTAGCCAGGGCAGCGAACACCCCAGCCAGTAATAGTATCGCAGCAGTCGGCATCCTTGAGAAGGTATCAAGTTAGTTTCCGGGCCATAACAACAGAGCAGTACAGAATGGGGTAGAAGTGATACTTACGCATCTGTCAGACCCGATTCCAAGGTTGCGGCAGAAGTTCTCGTCCTCGATGCCGATGGTGCATCTCTGGGTCTTCACCTTGCGCAGGCAGGCGTCCATGCCGTTGTCACCGCCCCAGCAGCAGTTCTCCCTCGTGCTGCCTGCGATGGTGCACTAGATGAAGGTCTTAGTACGACAACAGACAGAGTTTCGCACCAAGACGCCAACGGTCGATGAGGTAGACTCGGATGGCGCTGGAGTACATCGAGAACGTGGACTTACCTGGGCAGCGGAGGCTATGCCAGCTATTCCAAGGACAAAAGCAACCGGAGTAAACTTCATTGTGAAGAAGATGAAGTTCTGGAAATTCAATAGAAAAGAAAGGTGTGCTTACTTCCTCTATCTGGTTGAAAGCGCGAAAAAAGGCTCTTATTTATCGTCTAGCCGTCAGGTTAGATCTTAGCTGCTTTCCGCTACTACTCTAAGCCTCAGTGGTTTTCTTCTGGTGGAACCTTGATGGTTGGCGACTCGGCTCTTTACTCGTAACCGAGAGTCTCGCAATCCTCGTTCCTGGGTATGGACCGTGTTCTCGGAAGGTTGGAAAGCATCTTTGTATGTGATGAACACCCGCCACACGTCTAAAATAACTTAAAAATATTAAAAGGTCCATCCGAACCCACAAAGAATCAATGCAGAGGACTTTGTGGATCGAACGACGAGCTCAAGCGGCAGCCGCGCGAGGCCGTGGCAACGGAATCGCCCCGAGCAACATGCTGCTGAAAGGGGCGCGACAGCGTCGCACGTGCTTACCATCAAGGTTTCATATGACTCGCAGTCAGGAAAAGGGGGTTCCCGAACATGTCGGACTTGTCGGAATATGACAAGAACAGAGTGGAGGACGGCTGAGATGTCGGCGACTCTCCGCTCAACTTTTACTTGCGCGGGCTTCGAGCGATGTTAGTGGCCTGTGAGTATCAACAACTCTTGCCAAGACGACAAATTAGTAAAAGAATGACTCGCAGACTCAATTCAGGTGGCACTCCCCAGGGCGAAAGACCGCATTCAATCATTGGGGCTGGTCAAATGCGCGGAAACCGAAGAGATCCCAAAGGACTTAAATAAGACGTTGGTGTCTGGTCATTGTGAAAACTAATCAAGACGCTTTTCCATCATCTTTAACTCGAATATCAGCATCCGCCGCCATGAAGTCCTGCCTCATTTTCACTCTCGTCTCAGCCTTCTTGACAGCAAATGTCATGGCAAGTTGACCACCAGCCAAAGCCCCAGGACTTAAGCCAGCTAACCCAGCCCTTTTTAGGGTTCCGACTCATGCCACAAGACTGCCGACTGCTGTTTCTCGTCCGTGGACGCCTGCGTTCGCCAGCACCCTTTCTGGCGGGAGCCCGTTCAGAACGTCCTGTACTGCGACACCGGCGCCGGCGTCACGTTCTGCAAGGACGTTGGTGTGACGATTGAAGAATGTGTAAGTCCGGAAGTGCTCGGCCGTAGTCTCCGAGAGAAGGTTGACGAAATGATTACCATAGGACGCCGACTGTTGCTCGGTGAGCAGACACAAGGGCAGGAGCTGCCCTGACAAATAAGGTGCTGGTTGTCGATCGGTGTAAGCTGAGGCATCAAGAGAGGACTTGCCTTCGAGTTTGAAGACCCGCGAACCTTGTGTAATTTGGACGCCTTGCGTTAGGATTCGGCCTTGCGACGGGGTCAGTTGGGCGTGGAAAGTGAGCTCACGGATAACCTGGGACAAGAAGTGGTTTTTGTCGCGCCTGGCATGTCTTTTGGAGTTGAACTAGACCGAATCCCAAATTGAATATCACAACAATTGATGTTACTATTGATCAAGTCTCATCAGCCATTGAACAGCCTGCAGAAGGAGTGACCAGGTCGTAGGGACAACTGCACAGTTCAACCTTCAATTTAGCCTCTGCAACCCAGGTTCAGCCTACACATTGCTTGACTGTTGGAAAACAGATACCAACCTACAGAAGAGCAAGTATTTCAATCGAAAATGTTTCAAAAGGGTTTGCAGCTGCCGTTGGCTCGTTAAGTGGTTAAGTGGTCGCAATTAACATGCAACTTCGGATGGCACCCCGCTGGCTGGTCAGTGTCAGAGCCCTATAACTTGAGCGCTATGGCGCTGCGATTGCGGATGTGAAGTGCCGACATGGGAGGCTCGTCGCATAATTTCGGAACCCACCAGAAGCGTCGAAACAACATGGACATCCTGGCGATAATCGGCAGCCGGGCTGCAAACCTCACTGGTCGCCGGGTAAATGGTTCTTGGGGGCTAAAGTCTATTGAACGTCACACGCGAAAAGGGCAGTTTTTGTTTCCAACAAGATGTTTGCATTTATATGTACCTGTGCACGTTCTTTATACATGCGAGGACGAATCTAAAAGGTATTTACTGAAGAAAGAAGATTGCCGGCTTAGCAGGCAGGCAGTGGCGACCAAAGCACCAAGCCGCAAAGGCGGCTTAGATCTTGCCGTAGCCGGCGGAGCTGCTCTTGACAGAGGAGGCAGCGACGGCGTCGGGGATGTCGGAGGAGCTGAGCTTGGACAGAACGCTGGTGTCGGAGCCGGCGAAGGTGCCGGAGCTCGAGAAGCTGTTGGGCACGCAGTCACGGCCGAGCTTGGACTTGCACTGGGAGGCGTTGGAGGAGGTGATGGCGAGGGCAGCACCGGCACCGCCGGACTCAATGACGGACTTGACGCCGGTGAAGACGTTGCCCTCGGCGAGGACGTAACCACCCTCGTCGACCTCGAAAGCGTGGCCGGTAGAGTCGGACCAGACGTTGTTGATGGCGTGGACGAAGGAGTTGCCGTTGACCTTGGGCGTGCGGCCGGAGAAGTTGTGGAAGTAGTTGCCCTTGAGGGTGATGGTGTCGCTGCTGCCGGCGAAGTAGGCGGTCCAGTAGTGCTGGCCGTCGCAGGTGGCGGAGTAGTCGGACTTGCCGTCGAACTCGTTGTTGGTGACAGAGACGCGACCGGAGGCGGAGGTGCCGAGGACGAGGTGCTGGCGCCCGATCTTGGAGGTCTAGGAGGGAGGGTTAGAGATGGACATGAGAGGCTTCCTGGATCAGTATCATGGGAACTTACGGTGACGTGGTCGATCCAGACGAGGTCAGTGGTGTCAAGGGTGATGGCATCACCTCCCCAGACGTACTTGGGGTTGATGTTCTCGATCTTGATGTTCTGGATGATGACGTTCTTGGAGCCGGCGAGGCGGAGGCCCTTGCCGACGATGACACCCTTGGAGCCGTCGCCGATGATGGACTTGTTGGAGCCGACCTTGATGGGGTTCAGACCGGCCTTGTTGTAGGTGACGGAGGCGGTGGGCGCGTCCTTCTGGTAGTTGGTGCACCAGTCGTCCTTGTTGATGGCGAGCTGGCAGCCAGAGCCAGTACCCCAGGGGGCGCAGCCGGTCTCGGTGGCGGTGCCCTCCGAGTCGGTGAAGTCGAATGTCTTGGAGAGGACGATGACGCGGGCCTTGGAGTCGGACAGGTACGAGACCAGCTCGTCGTTGGTGGTGGGAGTGACGGCCGCGGCGGAGCCGCCACCGGTGACATCGGCCGCAAAGCCCTCGGGGGTACCGGAGACGGCGGCGGCAGCGGCGGCGTGCTGGGCAAGGGCCGCAGCGGCGAGAATGAAGGACTTGGCAAACATCTTGGAAGAAAACTTGAACAGAGCTGGGCTGAACTGAAGTGAACGAATGGAAGAAAGAGCGACTGAGGAGGGAAGAGAACCAAGAGTGATCAGCGCTGGGCGGCAAGGAGCCGCACCATGATATACATGTCTGTTCGCAGTTCGTCTCTGCGACCATGGACACTGGATCCAAACGGACAATAGCCGCTGTCACATCCCATCGAAATGGTCCATATTGGGGCCGCGTAGCACCGACTTCCCACCCCTTGTACGGGAGAGGCGCGTAAACAACCACGGACTGGAATATAGATGACGGGGGCTCGATACTCCACCAGACAGATCCAATGGAGCAGCCAACAGTTGCCGGATGGGGAAGTAATCGCTGCTATTCCAGGCCTTAACCCTGTTGCTCAGGGGCGGCTACTGGCACAGACCTAATAAATGTGCAGCCGATCGACGCAATAACGGAGCAGCTGCTGTGTTATATTGATTCACCAAGGTCCACCCCTTTCCAATACCACGGGCAAGAATTGAGCCTCCCACAAACGTCAAGAATCTTTTCATCGCATCACGGTCCTCTGGGATCCATCTCCTCCATCTGGGCATCTGCTCACTTTCGAACATGTCCACAGTCACAACCGCAAACCCCTGACTCCCGTGAGTGGGGACAAAACCCCACTACCCGAATCAAAATCAGTCCAGGCAACGTACGACGAGCCGGATGCGAGGCCGTCGCAATTCCAGGTTTAGTGCCTCTTTCACTCGGGCCAGAACGATATGGGCGTGAAATGGGTCGCGAGACAAGAGGCCAAGGCTCTTAATCGGCACCGGCAGTTGCGCTGGCACACGGGTTCCGTCATGAACATCCCGAGGCCCCCAGGTTGACAAATCGTGGGGATTTTTCGTCTGAAGATGTTAGCGCTGTCTCTCTTGTTCCCCTGACTGCTTAGGGAACAGCAGTCCACGGTGGATCGGTCATGGTGGCCGTAACCCGCCGCAATGCAACGCTGTCGCAGGCCTCAGTGAAGGCTCAGTTGCAGTTAGTTGGTTCGCTTCCTTCGATACGATGAGCTCGTCCGTGGTACCTGCGGGTCCGAAACAATCCAATGCAGCAAGGAACGAGATTCCCCCCTGAGAGAAAGGGGAAAGGGGCGAGGGAGAATGCTTGCCTGGGGTTGCAACAGCAGGCGAGGACTACTCGATTCATAAAGAGTCCATTAAAACGCGGACGTTTTCTGAGTAAAATCAATATTGGAACTCAATAGGTTGCGCACAAGTCGTCGCAATTCAGCAAGTTCCCCGCCGCGTGTCCAAGCACATCCACTTGAGAGATGAATGTCAACACTGCGTTTCTTGGCATTGCGCTTGAGGGTCCCCACTCGAGAAACGTCACGACATCACAGGGAACACCCGAGCGAGTTCTGTGATTTGAGGTCAAACTTCGCGTTGATAGACTCTGTCCAAACTTTGAAGTGCTCTTCATTCACTGCAGTTTTGGGCCTTTGACAAAAAGCTCAACTTTGGCTGGCTACACTAAAGTTTGAGCATCAACCCTCGGCTGAACACCAGAATAGTGCGACGTAGTCAGCCTGGGAGGTGAGCAAAACATTCTGCCCGGCACTCCACTTGGCCGCGTACCACCCAGAGTCGTGAAGGTCCTTGCAATGTCGCGCCAAAACTCTCTTCCGAAGCATCTCGAAGAGGTTCATGCATCTTGAAAGTCTCTCGAAATTTTGGCGAAATTTGACAACTATCTAGACTGAGTCCCGCTGTCGCGATATTCCTTGGACGATACGGGATCCCGCAGCACGTGTGTCTGCCTGCGGCCGCATCCCACCGGTGCTGATCGTCATTTGCTGCGGACTAGACAGCCGACGGCGAGTTTCAACTTGAGCCTTTTTGATGGGTTTTGATATCACGACGACAGACTACGCCGGGGGCGGATGCAGTTCTCCCGGATCAATGAGTGTGTCGATTGATTAAAATAGAGGGAGCTTTCCCCGGAGACTTTTATCAACTTGACTTTCTGTTGATCTCCACAACCATCTTAACAAATTAGTTTTAATTTGCAGTACCTTGATTTCAACCACCAGCTGATTCTACCTACTACATGTATTCTCTTATCCGACAGAGTGGCAATTACACCTGCCTTGGACGAGACGACTCGTCTTATCATAACTGAGTTCAATCTCGAGTCTGCCTTTGTGTAACTCACATAAGCAGCTTTGCCCTCGTACCTTTTACGTCGCTTCAGCATCCCCTTCGATATAGTCACCACGATGACGACATCGATCGTATAACTCTCCAGCATAGTTGCATTTTGTGGTTATTATGAGTGATAGTCGCAAAGTCAACTATTTCGGGGTCACTACCTCTGTCACCAGTAACCTTGCCGCCGAGGTATCGTCACTTTCTGCTATCACCAGACCCTCACGACCCTCATGTCTTACCCTTGCCCCCATGACCGGAACCAGGCTCGGTTTCGACCCCCCTGCAGCGTCAAATGCAAGCTTTCCGCTCCCCCCTCCGGCGGCAGCAGCAGCGACCAACGCGATGTTGTTCGTCGGATCAAAGTCATCGACTATCAGGCTCCCAGTCTTGAGTCCCATGCACGTGTACCACACAGCGACAAGCAGCACATATCCCAGGAGTGAGAGGAGGAACGCAAGGGCCGTTGGCTGGATATTAGAGTAGCCGACGCGTACCACCGTGTAGTTGCCCGTGACCGGGCTGCGGCCGGGGGCCTCATTGGCAGTGTAGTACATGCGCAAATTGGTGCCCTCGTACTCGATGAACCCCCGCACGGCGGCCTCGACTGCGGCCGGGTACGAGAAGCTAGTGGGGTCGTCGCCGCTCGTGTTGAGGCTGAGAATGGAGTCGATCAAGCCGTTTCCCTTTTTGGTTGAGTATCAGCGTGCTAATGTTCAAGAGAGGCTTGAAGAGAAAATTAGATGAAGAGGAAAGGCCACGTACCCAGCTGGTAATTGAGATCATGGAGAGATACTTCACTGCCTCTGCGGTCTCGTTGGGAACCAATGAGCCCTCGACAGTCTCGACAATCTGTTGAGTAAGGAGGCCGGTGGCCCTGGAGTACGACGCTAGGCTCCGAGTAATGACAGGTTCAATGGAACAAGTCAGGTTCGGCAAGTTGGCGTATTTGCCAGAGGGAGCGAGGTATAATTGGTACTTCTTCACTGTCGGGTCAGGCTGGCAAAACGCAGGGGCGACGGTCCCGTAGGTAGAAACCAACCATTTGTCGTTAGATCTGCAGTCCGAAGTATTAATGCGGAAAGACGATAATTGCATGTTTCCAGCTCCACCTGCGTTGGTGACATTGATTGTCTCGATGAGGCGTCTTTGGATCGGGGTGTTTGGAGTCTCCTGGCAGGAAACCGCGGCCGACAGGCCCTGCTGGGCCAGCGTGTAGTTGAACAGCGGGTAGGTCGTGGAAGGGTCCCAGCTCTGGAACGCGACGTTGCTGAAGGCGGCGATGCCTCCCGGGCCAAGAGGTAAGATGCCGCCGGTCGACCCTCTAAAGACACTGTCGGCGACGCGGACAGTCGTGTTTTGGACTCCGAGAGTCTCCTGCACCGCGGAGAGGCCGGCTGAGATGCACCCGACGGGGTCGTCGGTGAACGGACAAGTCGGGAAGCGAACCGACCCGGTCGACGAGGTGTAGGTGTAGCGAGTGCACCCGCCAATCTTTCTTACGGGCTGGTTCTTCTCGTCCCTCGTCTCGTACCACTTCCAAAACTCGGGAGCTTGGAAGTCGAGCTCGTCACCAACGAGAGGCTCGTTGACGATGACCTTGGTTGGCGTGAATAGCGTGGTGAACGCCGTGGTCAAGGCAAGCGCCACCAGCCAGTTGACAACTGTGAAAGTGGACAGTCTCCAGCGTCGTATATCCCATAGGGGCTGATGATTGGCACATTTGCTCCAACCTGAGGGAAAATTAGATCGCTGTTCGAATGGAAAGTGAAAATATTAGAGCGGGATGTTGAAGAAACTCGCCTTCAAATGCTGAAAGCTTCACGCCTTGGTTGGCATTCTGCTTAGCCATCAGGTAGAGCACCTGGTTCAGGAGGAAGAGGAGAAGAGCCGTGGCACCGGTGCTGGAAGCGGTCCATATGGCGCTACTGTACTTTTGGTTGGCGCTGAGCCATTGTCCTGTTTCGAAAGAGAAGAGAAGAGGCTCTCTTGTGGTGGAAGTCCAAAACACAAGAGTTAGAATAGGGAAGACGAGAATACAGGCGTTGTAAAAGACGTATAGCAGGATGGTCTTCGTCTGCTTCGTGGAGCTTTTCTCAGGTACTGTGTAAACCATTTTGGAAGACATGCTTGGGGTTCCTCTTTTCTCTGAATTACAGAGGAAAGTAAAGCTGGTCTCATGGAGGCTTTCATACTCGAAACTGAAGCCATATCTATGATTGCTCTTTTATGAAATGCAAACAGTGCGGCTGATGGGGCTGAAATCTCGGGATGCGTTCGGGCTGAATGAATGTGATTGTGGTGACCCCAATCTTTGATCTAGTATGGCTAGGCTGTTCTAGAATTTTTCCAATACTTACTACACAAGGCCTTTGTAGAACAAAATGTAGCATAGGCCAAGTCAATTTCGTCATAGTTATGTTTCACCAAATAGTCGAGCTTATAGCATTTTAGAAGCGGATGCTGTCGTGCAGCCAGTGCGATTATAGCTAGTTGTCAAGTTGTGATGTTGCCACTGGGCTGCGGAAACTCGATGCACTGTTCGACTGCATATTTTTCTGTGGCACTTCAGATGTCCTCAGTTTGGGTATTTGACACAAATTCTGATTCTTGAACCCAAACCGCAGGGACACGAGACAAATTTGTTGTCCTCGACATTACTTCTGTGTGAGTTGTCACCGACTTGATCGCCTTCTTCCTCCACTTTCTATCGTTACATCCTTCAACCCCCACCTTCCACGGGAACCCAGGTCTTTAGTCTCCCCAAGTTGAAGTTTTGGGGTTTTCAGCTCAAATATGAAATCATCAGTGACAAGACACCACGATAATAATTGATGACTGATCCAAATGTATGAACGTGTATTTCCGCACAGAAGCCTTCAATGAAAGCCCATCGTTCAGCGAATCATGTACCAACGATACCGCAGTCAAAATTTACTTTCCATGTCGAAGCAAATTATCAAGATGGTTAGAACCAATTGGCTCGTGGGAGCAAAAAAGTCAGTCTCAACATCGTCGAATGGCCGGTCAGGACCGATTTTCGGCTGGCCGTGCCGAAACAGTGGGGGTCGACGATGGTGCAAACACGCGTGTCGATGGCGTTCGGTGCAACGGTGGTTACAAGCGACACCAACCAGAGGTGCCGCACGGATGGCGTCATACGTTTAGGTCGAGAACTAGACATGGGGCATCGCGGAGAGTCTACGTCGTTTCCAGAAGCTGTCAACTCCCGCGCTTCTGGGAACACTGTGTTCACCCACGTTTACAAGCAGGGCTGCCACAGTGCGGATGGCTCATCACGAATCGCCGGGTTGCGATCTCGTCTATCAATATTCTCTACCCTACCTATCCACTGATGGACCCGTTGGAAATACAAATTCCGCATGGTGCTAGCGGCTCCTGCCGAAGAAGAGAAAGCTTCAATCGACAGCGTTGACAGGGCCGCTGAGGCGACCGTATAAAAGTGAGGACATGTCGGTGAGAACAATGCTCTTCTGAGTCGAGGCAAGCTTCCCGTCTCATCTCACAGACAGCTTCGCTCGCCCCCAAGGACTCGTCGACACCACCCCTGGAGCCTCCTCTGATTTCTGGAAGATGCGTCTTTCCAAGATCTCGACCTGGGCCTTGACGACCGCGGTCGCCAGCGCCGGCAAGGGTCCATTCCTCGAGAAGATCAATGACTCGACGTGGGTCATTGGAAATGACCACTGGAATGTGACTCAAGGTGCCCTCTACGCGACCAAGTTGTACTGGGACGCCATCCCGGGCGCCGATCTGGTAGGCTCTGCCGCAGGTCACTACGTCGGCTATGGTGTGCAATCAACCCCATACATCAAGATGTTTGGAGTCGACGACGTCTAACATGAGATTTCAGATGGCGAGAACAACCTCAAGTTCACAAACGCAACCATCGCAACCCGCGGCCCCAACTACATCGACGTCAGCTTCTCCGCCGCCGCCGGCGACTTCCACTGGGTTGTCTTCGACGACCTCACCGGCGCGTACCAGTACTTCGTCAACCGCGCGCTGCCGGACATCAGCATCCTCCGGACGCTGTGGAGGCTCGCGCCGGAGCACTTCCCCAACGGCCGGACGCACCTCAAGGACGAGCCGCTGCCCGACTTTGCGCTGTACGCCAACGCGACCAACGTCCAGGACGAGACGTGGCAGCTGGCCGACGGGTCCTTCATCACGAAGTACGACTGGTCGAACGCCGTCAGGGACCGCGACTTTTATGGCATCTACGGTCCCCGGGCTGGCTCGTGGTACATTCATCCCACGACCGAGTACTTTAACAGTGATCACCTGAGCCAGACTCTGACGGTGAGTTGAGAGACATACTCCATGCATGGCATTGCCTAACGTTTGCTAGATCCACCGCGAGTCTAAGACGGGCGACTCTGTGCAGCTCAACGTCGTCCAGGATACCTCCCACTTCCGCGTTGGGCAGAAGGTTACCCAGCCGGCAGGAAAGGTCTGGGGGCCTTGGTTGTGGTACTTGGTAAGTTCTCTCATTCACGAACAGAGAATCCAATTCGACTAACCAACTCCAGAACGACGGCAATGTCGATGACGCCGCGCAAAGGCACAAGGAGGAAGTGAAGCGCGTTCCCTATACTTGGTTCGAGGACGCAGCCTACCAATCGCGCGGCGGCATCCAAGGAACCCTCGCCCTCTCGGACGGGCGTCCCGCCTCGAACGCAGCCGTGTTCCTCGGTGATGCGGACGTCACAATCCGCCCCTCGATTCAGGGAAAGGATTACTACTACACCACCTACGCTGACGATGAGGGCCGCTTCACCTTCGACAAGGTCCGCGCGGGGTCCTACGCAGTCTACGCCTGGTCCAACGGAGGCAAGCTCGCCGACGTGTACACCAACTTCACGGCGCCAGTGACCGTCTCCGCAAACTCGACGGCCAACCTTGGCCAGCTCTCATGGGAGGTTCCCCAGGGTAGGAAGCGCATCTTCCAGGTTGGCGAGTTCGACAAGAAGGCTAGCGGGTTCAAGAACGGCGGCGCCCCGTACCGTCACGGCGCGGCGGCGGACAGCCCGGAGAACCTGACCTTCGTCGTCGGTGAGTCGAGCGACTCGGACTGGTACTTCGCGTCGTCAGCGATCGGCAGGTGGACCATCGAGTTCGACGTGCCGGCTGCCGAAGCAGCGGCCAACCGCACCGCGGTGCTGAGCGTATCGCTCGCGGGATACTCGCAGAGCGGAGCGTTGGACGTCGAAGTCAACGGCCGCGTGTACGGCTCTCTGGGCAAGGACGTCCTCGCGAGCGACCCGGCGCTGTATCGCTCGGGAAAGACGAGCGGAGAGTGGCGGTTCGTGCAGTACGAGATCGGCGCCGGCGTGCTGGAGGCCGGGAGGAACACCGTTGGGTTTGCCGTGACGCGGTACACCCAGTGGAGAGGGTTCATGTGGGACAGCATCATCCTGGAATGGGTTTGAAGCGGACAATGTATGGATAGCTGGGGAATTAGTAACACTCTAGTCTTGAGGCTTTGTGGATGAACATGGGACCCATTGAGTGAGGCTATCGCCACCGCTTCATCACAGCGCCATCGCGTGTCCGCCTCCGAAAGCGGGTCGTCGCCGACGAACCAATCAGATCAGCCCTGGTGGTCTAGCGGTATGATTCTTCCTTAGGGTCGTCTCTTCGACGATGGAATTGGAAGAGGTCCCAGGTTCGATCCCTGGCCAGGGCCTTCGTTTTGCTCTGTGAAGCTATTTTGAACCTCTTTCTGTTGCTAGCGTTGTTGGTTGCAGAAATCCGTCAGCAGTGATGCAGTGGCTGCAATTAGTCATGCAGGTTTCACCGAAAACTCTCTTACGTGATTGCTGGAAAGACTTGCGCCTTATTACTCCAACCAGCAGAGGTGGCTCGCCAAGTCTTCGAGTTGTTCAGGAAACGCCTTCTGTTTGGTCGACGGACGGAACTTGCGTCTATTATTGTTGGATTGGGATCCAGTTGGATGCGGGCATCCCCGTGGAAAAGTGTCGGACGCCGCCCGGAAATACCCCTGTCCATGCACGGCCGAGACCGGCCTTGGGATGCGGGGGAGTCGGATCGCGACCCGGTGCGGATATCCGATGGTAACCCGCCGTTATCTCGTCTGACGGATACGATCCCGACTGCGAGAGGGGACCAACCTCGGCCTTTGCACCCGACACGTTGGCATAAAGAAGCCTCATCAGCCTCAACTCAACTCACTGCACAACGTCCACAACTCATCCTCGTAACTCACAACTCTCAACTCAAACGAAACCATTTCTCACAACAAGTCAGTCTCACGCACCAAAATGCCCGGCTCCAAGGTTCCCCCCACCGGCATCTGGGCCCCCGCCGTAACGCTCTTCAACCCCGAGACGGACGAGCTCGACCTCGAGGCGCAGGCAAAGTACTACTCATACCTCTCCAAGACGGGCCTGGCCGGCCTCGTCATCCTCGGCACCAACGCCGAGGCCTTCCTCCTCACCCGCGAGGAGCGCAAGGCCCTCATAGCCACGGCCCGCAAGGCCACGGGCCCCGACTTCCCCATCATGGCCGGCTGCGGCGCCCACTCCACCAAGCAGGTCCTCGAGCTCCTCGCCGACGCCGCCGAGGCGGGCGCCAACTCGGCTCTCGTCCTGCCCCCGGCCTACTTCGGCAAGCAGACCACCCCGGCCGTCATCGACCGCTTCTTCCACGACGTCGCCACCGCCTCCCCCATCCCCATCGTCATCTACAACTTCCCCATCGTCTGCAACGGCATCGACCTCGACAGCGCCACCATCGCGAAGTACGCCAAGAAGTACGACAACATCGTCGGCGTCAAGCTCACCTGCGGCGCCGTGGCCAAGATCGTCCGCCTCTCCGCGGAGCTCGCGCCCGAGGAGTTCGCCACCTACGGCGGCCAGTCGGACTTCCTGCTCGGCGGCCTGACCGTCGGCAGCGCGGGCTGCATCGCCGCCTTCGCCAACGTCTTCCCCCGCGTCACCACCAAGATTTACAAGCTCCACGCCGAGGGCAAGTCCGCCGAGGCGCTCGCGCTGCACCAGAAGGCCGCCATCGCGGAGCAGGCGACCAAGGCCGGCATCGCCACCATCAAGTACGCCGCCTCCGTCTTCACGGCGCCGCGCGCGGGGCTGGCCGGCCAGGAGAAGCTGTTCGACCCCCGCAGGCCGTACCTCCCGGCCAGCGAGGACCAGAAGAAGACGGTCCACGAGCTGATGACCGAGCTGAACAAGATCGAGGAGGAGCTTGCCTCGTCGAGCTGAGTGGCTGTTTCTCGGGAAAGTGAGTGGACCAAGGGAGTGAATGTGGGAGAGGCTCCGCGATGATCGCGATTTACCTAATTTCAGGGGTAGCAATGTATTGCATTTTGGGAGGCAACGATCCAACGGCATGACGGCGCTAGAGAAACTAGACGCGCGTTCGAGGCAGGAGTTGGCCACCAGGAAAGGAAAGGAAGAGCATCCGCGGATCTGTGCACGTCTAGACGACGAGCATATATGAATGAATAAACGAAGTTAAACGTCCATGGCGAACCCCACAATCAGAGTGAGGCCTTACTCAGACTTGCCCGAAGTCAAAGGAAGCAAACCGCCCCAGACAACAAGGGGGGTTAGACCGGCATTCTCCAGGGAAATAACGTGGCCATAGAGGGGGGCTGGTCGTTCCAGAACTCGCTTACGTCGAATCTTTCCGCATCGAGAAGCTCGTAATCACTGTTTGAGCCGGGGGCTGGACCAACAGAGGTCTGGGGCCCCAGGCCGTCGACGCTGTCAGGCCATATGACACCAGGAACTCGAGCAGAAACCCAGGTTGCCAAGATGGATGTCCTCTGGCAAGCGGGCGGTCTGGGGAAAAAAAGGCCTGATAATGTCGAAAAGCTCCCGCCACGCGCGACGCCTCTCGTCGACGGACCCTCCTCGAAGGATGTCTAGCGGACGACAGCGCGCCCGGGGATCATCAAAACAGGCGAAAAGCCACAGGAACACGGCGCCAGGTTCCAACAATTTAAACGGTTGGCGAGGCGAAAGAAAGGGAACGGGATGGGCAGATGGCTTCTCTCTAATATCTCGGGGACATTGATAAAGCTTAATACCTGATCCTATCATAGGACGGCGGGTGTTGACCCGCCGAGAGGCCAAGGTTTTGCCTAGAAACGACGGACGAGCGACAATGACGTTGGATTGGCAGGGAGGGAAAAGAAATGGAAGTGTACAGAGTGCGGCTCGAAACCAGCTTCGTCAGATGCGTCCTGCACATCTGCCTGGAACACGTTCGGCTCCTTCTTCTACTAGCCACAGTCTGCAATGACGGGATTTGATCTTTGAGTCGGCCGAAAGCGTCGAGATCAGCGAGCAAATCCCGGGCCCTCGGCATCTGGTTGAAAGCTTCCAGAATTTCAGAAACGAAACGCTCATTCTCAAAGAACAAGAGACAAGTAGTTTTCAGAATGTCTCGTCCATTCGGTTCGGGAAGTGGGCAAATACCAAGGCCCCAGGCAAGAGAAATAAGACCTGGATCGTCGTCCCTCTCGCTTTGACCGAATCAACCACTGCGCTGGACCCTTGAGTGGGAGTAGAGTATGTTGACCTTATCCCAACGCGGCCTGTTAACCTCCCCCGCATGCGTCGACGTTCAGGCCTTGACCTACAGCTCTGCGCGGCGGACCGAAGCCTCGGGGCAAGCCACGTTCTTGTCGTCTGTTCGCCTGGGGTCCCTGCTTTTTCCCGCTGACAGGGGAACCACCTCCTCGGGATTTTTGTGTGAGGAATCCTCGGTTTCTCTTTCGCTGTGCGTGTGCGTTTGGGAGTGCTGTTTCTCGTAAGAATGACCAACGGGATGCGACGGCAGGAATGAAGGGGGTCGCAAACAAGACGGGAGAGTTAACCGATATGGGCGAGAGGACAAGCTTCAACGTCCATGACTTGCAGCAAATCATCGGCGCAAGGGCCCTTGACGGGCAATTCGTACGTTGGTTACAATCACTTGTATTGTAAGGATCGGTCAGGTATGAGCAATGGGATTGAGGTGACAAGCCCAACGGAGGTTGACAATCAGCACCACCCCCATGCTTGTTTGTCTGCCGCCAGTGCGGGCAGACAGGGGGGTGTGTGCGTGGAAGGAGGCGTGAGAGCAGGGAATAATGTCTCCCGGGAATGTGTTGGTTGTTGCAAACGAACGCTTTTTACCCCCCTCCCCTCCTAAAAGAAGACCGACCGCGGGACACCATTGTTGGAGTCTGAGTCTTGGGAGTCGAAATTTCCCTTTCCCCTAAATCCACATCAGCCGAGAAACGTTTCGACGCTTTTACGACACAAGCACGCCTCCGGCCTTGTGATCTGCGTCAAGCCACGGGCTCCCGGATGTTGCCTTTGATCATGATTGCATAAGGCACAGAGGCCCCCCTTGCTTCCTTTCCCGCACGCAACATCCCGTAGGAAGATACATACATAGATACATACTCGTGGCACCCCAAGCACTTTCCCTTCCGTCATTTTTCTCTTGTTTTCCTGGTTTCAATTCTCGTCGTGTGCTACTGTTTTCAACGTTTCCAGATCCAACTTTGATCCTCTCCTTACCTCAACACAGTAGCCCAACCGCCGTGCAGTGAACCGAGCCCGTTTTCCATTCACCCCGCCTACTGCCGCTGCCGCTGCTGCTTCTCTCCAAAAGAGGGCAACGAGGATCTGATATGCGAGTGGTATTAGCCATCACGCATCGCCCATAGCTGCGGGCTCCCCCACCCGACGAAACAGAACGAAGATGACATCCTTCACCGAACTCATTGGCAAGGTCGACAACCTCCACGACCCGGTGCCCGCCCTGAACACCAAGCCGGTGATGCTCGGCATCGTGATATCGTTCCTGGTGAGTCCGTAGTTCCTCGGTGCGACGCTGTGCTACGTCGACACGACTATTGGGCTCGAGTGCTCACAGCGGCCCTGCAGATCCTCACGTTACTGTGCGCCTTGCTGAGGCTGTGGTGCCGCCTGTTCATCGTTAAGGCGGCGGGGTGGGATGACTTCTTCGTGGTGCTGGTCATGGTGAGTCCTATCGGCCCTTCTCGCAAAGGGTTCTCGTGGACAACCCTCCTGACGAGTCATCTACAAGATATCGATATCAATCGGCAGCATCGGTACCTGCGTCGGTACGTTGAATTTCCCCACAAGCTGTCGCATTACGTCCCTCTAACATCCCATGTCCAGCAACTGATCTCGGGCTCGGAGAACATTTCATGCGCTTACCCTTTGAACAGCTGGTCAGGTGGCTCAGGGTAAGTCTCCATGCCAGCTCTTGCCCACCCATGTGCCTCATCTCACACGCGCGCTTAGGTATTCTACATCTGCAACGCGACGTTGCCCATGTCGACGACCTTCATCAAGGTCGCCATCCTGCTGCAGTACCTCCGCACGTTCGAAAAGGGCTCGACCTGCCGCCGGCTGAGCATCGCCGCCCTCGTCGTCACGACCATGTGGGGCGTCGCGTTCGTCTTCCTCGCGACGGTGCCCTGCATCCCCGTCCGGTCGTACTGGGACTGGAGGGTCGAGTCCGTCGCCCGGTGGGGGTTCGGGTCCCAAGTCGCCGAGGAGCTGATCCGGACGTACGAGAGCCACGCGACGAGCAACATGATCCTCGACTTCATCATCTTCGCCATCCCGCTGCCGCTGTATTTTAATACTGAGGCCAACAAGAAGTCCCGTAAGAGCGTGCTGGGTCTCTTCCTGCTCGGGAGCGTGTACGTCTTTCCCTCTTTAGAGATTACTTCAAATGGACGGTCATGTCTAACACCTCACAGAGTCCTCATGCTCGCTGCCTGGCGCCTCGTAGCCCTCGTCCGCTCCCGCGCGGGCACCTACCCGACCTTCGACCCGACGTGGTACGCGCCCCTCCCGATGCTCCTCTCCATCCTCGAGATCGACGTCGCCGCCATCTGCGCCTCGCTGCCCGTCTTCTGGCCCGTGCTCTCGAGCGGCATCGGCGGCATCTTCGTCACGCACGAGGTGAAGGTCGAGGTCACGACCGAGGCCCGCGACGACGACGACCTCGAGCTGGGCGGGTCCGGGACGTACTGCTCGCAGCAGTCGGACTGCCAGCCATCGCCGACGCAGGAGACGGATGCCCTCGTCGAGACGGAGATCTTCGGGGCTTACATGCAGGGGAAGACGACGTGCGAGGTCACCAAGGTGTGTTGACACCTGGCCGGGATATAGGAATGGGTAATGCATGGATGGGGCGTTTTTTCACGAATTTACGACAACGGATATTTTTGCATTTTGGAACACCAGGGCTATTTTCTGGTTTTCAATTTTTCATCTACTGTACAAATTATAGGAGCATATCATCTATAATGTCATATCCATACCCGGGGAGAGTTCAGGGTCTCTTGCAACGACACAGTCAAAACCAGACTTGCCGTACGCCACAACATCGGAGAGGAGGCTCCCGGGACTACGCAACAACCCACATTACGAAGAAAGGACTGACTACTGCACTAGCATAGTCTTGGGAGAGAACATGTGAAATATTCCGCACTCGTACGATTCGCTGTGACACCCCCGAATAAGTAAGGCTTAACCGCCACTCCCATCCCGGGAGGCGAGTCTTTAGCTCCAGCCTCCTGCGTCTCCTCGCGTTGCCGGATGTGGAAGTTTCAGACGACAGCGGAAATTGATCATCCAAGCCCTTCCCTCCCCCCTCGCGCCACACAAGAAACGACGAAACGAGAGAATCCGGCAGTTCTAAACTCTCTTCCTTTCATGTTATTCCCGCAGAACAAGAAAAAAAAAGAGATGTTCCGTCGGGGAGTTCTTTTTCTCTTTTGTATACGAAAAATGACGACCATTGTCTTGCGGGAAAGAAGAAAAAGTCTCGGATCGCGGCACACTCTCCAGCATCCGGGTTTAATCCAGATCCAGCGAATTGACTGACGAAATCTCTTGGGAAGTCAGACATTGCCACAAAGACCTTGCGGGATCAGCGAACCTCCCTAGGGTTGGGAGTTGCTTCATATGACTCAAGTAGGGGTCTTGGCTTTCGTTGCAGAAGAGTCATCGTGTAAGAAAACGGTATGGTTGAACGAGATATCATTTGAATTCAACTCTAAAAAACTACAATTTTACCAACGCCTTTGAAATGCTTTGTCTATGTCGCCTTATGTCTCCCATCAGTTCGCCTCGACGAGCGCTCCCCAGGCACCTCCGCCCGGCGACTGGATAATCACCCTCTCGCCCTCGCGGAGCTTCGTCGTCGCCTTGGCGCCCAGGTTCACCACCCTCTCGAGGCCGGTCAAGTCGTCCCTGACAATAACAAGGTTGACGCCCGCCTCGCCGTCGCCTCCGCCCTCCATGCCGTACGGCCGCCGGCTCCGGCGCTCGCTGAGGATGGAGCACTGGACGGGGACCCGGAACTCGATCTCGCGGACCGTGCCGTCGCCGCCCCTGTTGGAGCCCTTGCCGCCGGAACCCGCGCGCAGCTCGAACCGGCGGAGGATGCAGGGGTAGCGCTTCTCGAACACCTCGGGGTCCGTGATGCGCGTGTTGGTCATGTGCGTGTGCACGCCGCTCTGGCCGGCCCAGGTGGGGCCCGCGCCGGCGCCGCCCGCGATGGTCTCGTAGTATCCGAAGCCGTTCTTGTGCTCGCCCGTCACCGGGTCCTTGCCGCCCGTGCCGAAGGTCAGGTTGTTGCAGCAGCCCTGGCTGGCGGCGGAGGCGTGGAAGGCCTTGAGAACCACGTCGGTGATGCGCTGCGAGGTAAGGACGTTGCCTCCGACGACTGCGAGGCCGGCGCCAGGGTTGAGGATGCTGCCCTTGGGAATGACGATGTCGATCGGTGCCAGGCAGCCCTGGTTGAGGGGGATCTGGGAGGAGATGAGACCGCGCAGGCAGTAGATTATGGCCGAGTGCGTGATGGCGATGGGGGCGTTGGTGTTGCCCAGGACCTGCGGGCCGGTGCCGGTGAAGTCAAAAGTCGCGGATCCGTCGGGGGAGATGGTGATCGTGAGCTTGATCGGGGTGCCGTCATCCATGTAGTCGACGGCGACGAGGGGCTCGGAGCCGAACTTGGCAAGGGTGGACTGCAACAACTCCCGAACGGCGTGCTCGGCGGTGTGCTGGATTGCATACATGTACCGGTGGACGGTGGGGAGGCCATTCTCGGCGATGAGAGCCTTGATGAGAGAGATGCCCTTGGCGTTGGCTGCGATTTGCGCCTTGAGATCTGACACGTTGTCCTCCAGTCTGCGCGTGCCCGAGCAGCCGTCGTACTGGGCCGGCTCCTCGAGCAGCAGCCGGCGGACCTCGTCCTCGTCGAAGCGGCCCTCGCTAACCAGCTTGGTCGACTGGATGGCTGCACCCTCCTGCCAGAGCGCAGACGATGTCGGGGGCATGGAACCGGGCAGGATGCCACCGATATCCGCGTGGTGGCCTCTCGAGGCGACGTAGAAGGCAATCTCGTCGCCGTCGAAGACGGGCGTGATGACGGTGATGTCGGGAAGATGCGTGCCTCCGCAGGACGGGTGGTTGGACATCAGCACGTCACCATCTTTCAGCTTGCCGCCCCAGAGGTTGTGCTGGTAGCGCACCGCAAACTGCATGGAGCCGAGATGCACGGGTACGTGGGGAGCATTAGCGACGAGGCCGCCATCAGGGCTGAAGATGGCACACGAGAAGTCGAGACGCTCCTTGATGTTGGTGGACACGGCGGTCTTCTGCAGCGTCCGACCCATCTGCTCGGCAATCGACATGAAACGGTGGCCGAAGACGGTCAGTTGGACGGGGCTGAATTCCTCCTGCTCTCCGTCGGTCTTGGCCACCACCGCCTTGGCCGCACGGTCGATAACAACGTAGCTTTCCAAAACGGTCGCAGTCGACGACGGTGTGACAAGGATAGTCTGGGTGTTGTCGATGATCAAGGCCGGGCCGGCGATACGCGCGCCGACGGGAATCGTCTGAAGCTCGTAGACGGCGGTGTCCAGATGACCGTGTCCCTCGAAGTAGACCTGGTTGTTGCCACTGGGGGCGGGGGCAGTCGCGGTAGAACCATCGACAGACTTCATCTGGGCGAAGGGGCTCTTCTCGACCTTGGCGCGGGCTGCACCAGTGGCACGGATGCGGATGTCGTCGACGATGATGGCCTTCTCGGGGAAGTGGAAGCCGAAGGCACGGCGGTGAGCATCCTCGAACTCGGCCTTGAAGTTCCAGTCCGCACCCTTCAAGATCATCAGAGAGCTGCTCGATCCGGCGTATCTCATGTTGAGGTATGCGTCGTGGGTGATGCGGTCCTCAGCGAAGCCTTGCTTCATCAGCTCCAGGGTGGACTGAGAAGAGAGCTCCTCGAGCTGCTGCTGGATGCTGGCGGCGGTCTCGTCGGAGTACGTGATGGCAGAGGGGCGCTGGATCTCATGGACAACGTCGGCGAGCGACATGCCGTAGGCCGAAAGGATGGACGAGTACTTGTGGATGATGATGCGGGAAATACCGAGCACGGTGGCAACGGAGCAGGCGTGCTGGCCACCGGCACCGCCGAAGCAGGCCAGATGGTGGATGCCAGCCTCGTAACCACGGGCCTCGGTGAGGGCACGAATCGGGCTGGCCATGCCCTCGTCTGCCACCTTCAGGAAGCCCAGAGCGACCTCCTCAGGGGACAGCAACGAAAGACCGGAGGCCTTGCGGTCCTTGTTAATCTCGTTGGTCAACTCGAGGAACTTGGAGGCGGTGACCTCGCGGTTCAGCGGCTCGTTCTCCTTGGGGCCGAAGACCTTGGGGAAGTACTCGGGAAGCAGTCTTCCGAGGAACAGGTTGGCGTCCGTCACGGTAAGCGGACCGCCCTTGCGATAGCAGGCGGGGCCGGGGTGGGCGGAGGCGGACTCAGGACCAACGTTGAACAGGCCGTTCCTCCAGGTGAGGATGGATCCACCTCCAGCAGCAACGGTGTGGATGTCGAGCTGCGGCGACTGGATGGCGATACCAGCGGTCGTCGTCTCGAAAACGTGGTCGTAGACACCAGCATAGCGAGAGACGTCGGTCGAAGTACCGCCCATATCAAATCCAATCACGGGGCGGCGCTCCTCATCGTCCCAAGAAGTCTGGGCGTAACCAACCACGCCGCCGGCAGGGCCAGATAGAATGGCCTTCAAGCCACTGAACTTGCGGTAGTCGACAAGGCCACCGTCCGACTGCATGAACTCGATGCGAGTGGCAGCGGCAGCGAAACCTCCCTTGAAGTTGGCCGAGATAGAGTCGATGTACTGACGGATGACAGGAGTGAGGTAGGCGTCTGCCACAGCGGACATGCCGCGGGGCACGACGTTGATCATGGGCTGGACCTCGGACGACAGGGTCACGGAGAAGCCCATCTCGGACGCCACCTTTCCTACCAGAAGCTCGTGGTCGGGGTAGGCGTAGGAGTGGATGAAGACGACGGCAATCGAGCGGAAACCCTGGTCTCGGACCTTCTCCAACTGAGCCTTGACCTCGGCAAGATCTGGCCTCTTGAGGACTCTGATGGTCTCGCCGGTGACGGCCGTGACCAGCTCGGTGTCCTCGGGGCTCGGGGTAGTCTTGACGGAGGCGGGATCCTCGGTGTAGTCCTCCATGGTGATGCGCTCGTCGACTTCCACAACCTCGTTGAAGAGGACCTCGGGGCGTGCCACGGAGAGGTCGAAAATGTTGGGACGCGACTGGTTGCCGATTGCCAGCAAATCACGGAAACCCTTGGTGGTGATGAGAGCCACGCGCTCGCCTTTCCTCTCGAGGAGGGCATTCGTGGCTACTGTGGTGCCCATGCGGATGGACTCGACGTGGAAAAGGTCGAGGAGCTGGCCTCTGGGCAGCGTCTCCCTGGTGACAAGCTCCAGGATCCTGCGAATGCCCTCAGTCGGGGCATCTTGGTAGTTGGCGGGGTCGACTGAGAGAAGCTTGAGAATGATGTCGTCTCTGCCGGGAACGGCGGCGTGGACGTCGGTGAAGGTGCCACCTCTGTCGATGGAGATACGGATGCGATGCGACTTGACCGTCATGTTTGTGTCTGGGAGGCTAATCTCAAGCCGGAAGAACTAGACCCTAGGTAGGTACTGAAGGAAAAAAGAAACAAAAGTCAACTTTGGGGTATCAAGAAGGATGGAGACACGACAACACCGAATAATGATGAAGATTGCTTCAGCCTCAACTTGGGACGTTGGCCATGAAATGTTTATATCCAGCAGACAGAACGCTTGTTCTCGCGAGTATGTCGTGATTGTGATAGCGTAATAATTTACCGCTTTCGATCGGCAAAATGGAGACTCGGAGGGGTTATGCGATCGGGAGTAGGTCTCCCTCTGGTCGCCCCCGCGGTCGCCATCGGAGCTCTTGGCAACTTCGTCGGGATTTCTCGCAAGGATCCTCTGCGCTCTCGTCTCGTGCGATACCAGATCGGCCTTGAAATCGGACGCCTTGAGCGCGGAGAAGATGGCCAAGATGAGCGACTGGGTTTGGGGCTCGTCGGAGTGGGTCCCCGATCAGTAAATCAGCGAATGGCGGCTGAGTGATTGTCCGATACTTGATAAGACAGAAATGGCGAAAGTTGCAGGGGATTGCGACGAGGGAAAGAGACACCGAAGCTCTGGAGCTGGAGGGGAGACCGTCGGAGTGGGTCCCCGAGAGAGTCAGCAAATCTAGCACCCATGATTGGCTGGATAGACTCATTCGGATCATTTCCGGACCGCCCGATAAGCTCGGGCCCATGAAGCCCTGGAGCTGCGGGCAGCTGAGGCGGCAACAACCCGGGCATTGACTTGCTGGTCCACCTACTACCGCCGCCTGCGCGTCGGCAAAAGGACCTTTACGACTCGTACGGAGTAATCATCTACCCTCTTTCAACCATGTCCTTGCCGATAACCCTAAGTCGTCACTATTGGAATCTTTGCCCGGCCAGAACTCCGGTGTCGTCCACCGGCATCGTCGTTGTTGTCCAGCGTCATCGGCGGCCGGACATCGCCCCCATGAATACCCCGAAAGAGACCCGAAACGACCCCAACCACCATGATTGACTGACCAACGAACCGCATACCCCAACACCAAGATCCTCCCCCGCGTTGAACCCCGTTTTTTCTGTCGTCAAAGGATTTCTGTTTGTCAAAGATTCCATCGTCAAGAAGGGGAAGAAGGGCACAGACCCGTCCCTTTCCAACATCCATCCCACTTGCCGTGGGACCGGCATCTCCACTGCTCAAGAATGATTGTGTCAAGGACATCACCAATACGGATACACGCATCGACATGGCGTCTATCTCGTCTCAGTCTGTCGACTATGGAAGTTCTAGGCCCGTCGCGTACGTGAAACCTCCATTGACCTTGATCAAGTCTCATATCTAATTCTACTGCAGATGTCTAAATTGCCGCCAGCGCCGATCGTACTGCTCAAAGGAGAAGCCGACTTGTTCACGGTGTCGCGACGGTGGATTGACCTGCGCTTACGAGGGAACGCGTAAAATCACCGTGACGGAGTCGTGAGTATCTATCTTGATGATCGGTTGGCACTGGACGGCTCTAAGCAGGGAACAGCTACCTGAGAGAGCTTGAAGCGAAAGCGAAAGCCTATGATGGTATGTCGGGGAATCCGAGGTTATGATTTGAGCCTATTGCTGATGAGGCTTGCTTCCAGAATCACTCGTCCGACAATCTCAGGCTGCAACTATTGCAAAATCTCATCGAAACCCGACAGACGAGAATGACGACGAATTCGAGGATGCATATCCTTTGCTCGAACCCTTCAACCAACTCAGCGTCCACAAGCCGTCGACGAGCTTCAAGGGTCCCGGCTCGTCGGACAATTTCCTGCGGAGCGTGAGGAAGCTATCTGGATTCAACGGTGACGATGGAAGTCTGGACGCGAACCCCAACTTTTACGAACCCAGTGCCTTACCCTCGCGGCGTGAGACCGCGAGAACCCGGGTGCGGCTGCCCCCTATCGATATTGCCCGACGCCTTTTTGCCGCACAGTACACGTACATCGGGACCATTTTCTCCTTTACCGATCCCAAGGAGAAGTTCGACCAGCTGTTAGTGGACGCATACCGAGGGCCGCCCGACCCGTCAGACAATGAAGCTTGTCTCTCCTATGCAAAAGTTCTCATCATATTGGCCTTTGGCCAGCTTTACTCGGTCAATCAGTGGGTCGACTTCAGAGGACCGCCGGGTTTTGATTATTTCACGCATGCCCTGAGTCTTCTCCCCGACACTCATGAAGAAGGATCCATCCTGTGCGTGGAGACACTGGCTCTGATCGGCTACTTCATGCAAAACATGAACCGGCGCGATGCCGCCTTCCTCTACATCGGAATGGCTCTTCGCATGGCTATTTCTCTTGGGCTGCATCACGAGGTCGGCTTCAACCCGGTCCCGAACTCTCTACAAGGCCAGGACGCCAACCCAGAAACGATAGATGATGCCACCCGCGAGCACAGGCGTCGCGTATGGTGGTCGGTATACAGCTTGGACCGAATCCTGTCGATCAAGTCCGGCAACCCAATTGCCATTCAAGATGAGGACATTGGCGTTCGTCTTCCGTCAAGGCTGTCGAAAGAACCCGAGTACTGCCCCGCCGTCGTGCTGAGGCATTACACCGAGATTTCCCGAATCCTCGGCGAAATACACAACACTATCTATCGCAAGACACCCAAAACGACGCCAAAGTCTGGCAAGCGCTTGATGGCGTCAGTGCAGGGCATCGTTTTGAGTCTCTCGAAATGGAACAGTGACCTCCCAGACGACCTGCGATTCGATCCCGTCAGACTAAGCATAAGTCGGGAGTCCGTTAGCACATTTGCCCACTACTACCAGTGCATCAACATGACCGCCAGACCGTTGCTATTCCATGTGGTCCAGAAGCGTTTGCAGAGGATCCGCAGCACCCACGATCCGTCAGAAAAGGAGCGCGACTGGAAGGAAGGCTTGTCACAGACAACGGTGAGAGTCATTGACATGTGTATCGGTGCTGCGCAGGACACAATCAACATGATGACCGTCGCTGCGCAGAGAGATCTTGTCGGTAAGCATCGTTCGAAACGTCTCACCAAGGTATCATTCGCTGACCGATCAATCCCAGCAACGTACGGATACATGGATTGCGAGCATATCTTCTCCGCAGCCATTGTGCTCGTCATGGTCTGCGTCGCGTTCCCTACCAACTCCGCAAACACCTTGGCAATGAACGCCGGCCTCGATCTTCTCCGCGGCATGGGTGAGCGCGGCAACAGCTTCATGGGCGCTCGGTACGAGCTTCTCGCCAACCTCCGTTCTGCCGTCATGTCTGGGACCAACATCCAGCCAGAGCCACTTGCACCATGTCCGTTTCCAACAAACTTTTCGCCCACCGAGTCGCTCATAACAAACAGTCTGGTCCCGCAGCAACTTGGGATGCTTCCAGTCGGCATAGGCCAGGGGAGTACCACAATGGTGCGGTTCCCACTGGGAGTTGAGCGAGTAACTTTCCCCGTCGTCGACAACAGCTCGCTAGGCGAGCCTTTTTACGACGAGAGCGTAAGCTCGATGATGGACTTTGGATTGTGGGAGGAAGGTTTCGCCGACCCTGCCATGGATGCAAGCTTCGACTTCTCCCAATGGACGCAGACAGCCGGGATGGCTCCTCAGTCGGACGAGAGAATGGAGCTATGAGCTCAGTAAACGATTGAATTGCGACATAGCTGCAAACTTGGCATCCCACGACGGTCGGCGGTCGCAAGTCCCTGTGGGACCAACCAGGGTTGTATTAGGCGAAAAGAGCCCTTTAACCCCGCGGATCTGCAGGGTCCGGAAAGGGCTGAAGTTCTGAGGCAAGAGGCAAAGTCTAGGGCCTCATCTCGAAGGGGACTCTGTTCCACCACCCCTGGCCGTATCCCACATTCCGTTCATATCTAGGTACAATACGACGGCGGCGGACAGAA
>WIGO01000110.1:28460-124334 GCA_014235945.1 Colletotrichum plurivorum
AAGCGACGGCGGCGGACAGAAGCGACGGCGGCGGACAGAAGCGACGGCGGCGGACAGAAGCGACGGCGGCGGACAGAAGCGACGGCGGCGGACAGAAAGTACAAGGTTGAACAGAGACGAAGATGGACAGAGACGACGATGGACAGAGACGACGATGGACAGAGACGACGATGGACAGAGACGACGATGGACAGAGACGACGATGGACAGAAGCGATGACTGTAGGTAGCTAGAGGTAATGTGAGAGAGGGGTTTGTGGAAGAAGAGCCTCCATCTCTGACCGCCTGGACAAAACACTTTCCAAGCATATTATTCATACATCATGGTCGGGTGGCTGGGACCCGCGAGGACTGGGGTGACGTAGTGTAGGAAGAGCCAAGACATCGGAGCGAACATGGACGGTTTCCCGCGGGGGTTGACACCGCCTGTCGACAAATAAAGCTTACCGGAACTTCAGACCAAGACTCTCATCTCTAATGAACCACACTCCCTTGTCGATGCAACAGGACGCGCGAAGGATGATAGGAGAGCCACCCCGGGTGGACCCGTGCTATCTGCGCTATCATGTTTGGTGGGGGAGAGTATCCCCGCACAAGTCAGGGGTCGGTGAAGCTCTCCGATCTCGTCGACGACTCGACTGCCGCCGCCAGCAAGCTGGGCGCGGAAATCGAGCTTGGAGCGGCCGGCCAAGCATGCGCTCTCCGCATCTTGCGCCCCCACGATTTCACCGTTCGATACCAAGACTCCTTTTGCCCGTGCCTGGGAACCGGGGGCCGGCAAGCGATAGCCCCCCCGACTCGATGCGCCCTGTACCAACATGGTCTCTTCGTGGCAACGTCGGTTGATCATAAAGCCGGCCATCCCCGTCTTGACAACCACCTTATGATCAAACCAGTGACTTCTGGAATAAAGGGCGTAAACCTAACCTCAAGTCGGGAACTCTTTCAACTCGGCAGCAACCCAAATTGCTACGGGAAACCCCCCACACACAGAATAGGCCTGACGGGAAATAGCCTTACAATATGTCCCCAATCTCAACGGCCGTCGACGCACCCGGCGTCACGGAAAAGGGGCTCACAAGCGACGTCGACCGGACCGACTCCAACAACAACGACACCACCGCCATGGAGTCCATCGACCCCGCCGCCGAGAGGAAGCTCCTCCTCAAGCTCGACGCCTTCTTCGTGCCGATCATCATGCTCGTGTACCTCACATGCTTCCTCGACCGGACGAACATCGGCAACGTCAAGGTCGCCGGCATGCCCGAGGACATCGGCGCCTCGCCGCAGGAGTTCTCGACGGCCATCTCCATCTTCTACGCGACCTACGTGCTCTTCGAGCCGCCATGGACCATCATGATGAAGTGGATGACCCCGCGCATCCTCCTCACGAGCCTTTGCGTCATCTGGTCGCTGTCGACCATCTTCTCCGGCTTCATCACCAACGTCGGCGGACTGTACGCCGTTCGGCTGGTCCTGGGTGCCTGCGAGGCCGGTCTGTTCCCCGCTCTGAACCTCTACCTTACCATGGTGTACAAGCGAGATGAGCAGGCCAAGAGGGTGTCGTACCTGTTCGTCTGCACGGCCATCGCCGGAGCCTTTGGTGGTCTGCTGGCGTACTCGATCCTGAAGATGGACGGAGTCGCTGGCTACGCCGGCTGGAGGTGGGTCTTCATCATCGAGGGCATCTTCAGCATTATCATCGCCCCCATCATCTGGTGGGGCCTGCCGAACGACCCAGGAAACGCGTACTTCCTCACGGCCGAGGAGAAGCGCATGATGAAGGTTCGAGCGATCCAGCGTGCGCAGTACATGGGCAGCGAGGAGTTCAGCTGGGAGGAGGTCAAGATCGCCATGCTCGACCCCAAGATGTATCTCAGGCAAGTCCCCCCCTTTTCGTCACCGCGTGCTCAATACATCTCGCTAACTGCTCCCGTGACAGCGGCCTCATCCAGTTCTGCCAGGACATCCTCCTCTACGGCTTCAGCACCTTCCTGCCCTCCATCATCGTCAGCATGGGCTACACCAGCATCGAGGCGCAGTACCTCAGCATCCCCGTCTACATCTTCGGCGGCATCGCCTTCCTCGCCGTCGCCTTCGTCTCGGACCGCATGTGCGTCCGCGGGCCGTTCGTCTTCCTCGCCAACATCCCCGGCATCTTAGGTTACATCCTCATCATCTGCCCGACGAGCAACGGCGTGAAGTTCTTCGGCACGTTCCTCTGCGCCGTGGCCGTGTACAACGGGCCCGGGCTCAACCTGACCTGGCTCAACGTCAACATCGCGCCGCACTACCGCCGCGCCACGGCTATTGGGATGCAGCTCGCCATCGGCAACTCGGCGGGCATCGTGGCGGGGCAGATCTACCGCACCGCGCCGTATCTGCTGGGAAACGCGTTTTCTGTTGGTGCGCTGGGGTTGGCGCAGGTGCTTGTCGTGATCAAGTGGTTGTACATCCGCCGGTGCAACGAGATGAAGAGGAAGATTGCGAGCGGGGAGATTGAGGACAAGAGGAAGGTTAAGACGGGCGACTGGGAGCTTGATTTCCACTACCACCTGTAAGAGTGTTTATTGTGTGTTGCGTTTTGAAAGCGTTCTGTTGTGGATTTTAGATACCGAGCATTCGTGCTTCGTTGTGTTGGGTTCAAAAGTTGATTAAGTATGAAATGGCTTGGTTTAAACGTTTGTCAAGTTTGAAATGGACCCGCCGTTCGAGGTTGGTTGGAATGAATATCGAAGCAGCGGTTACCTTGACGTGATTCAAGGCGTTTTGAGCTTAAGACAACCCAAGCAATGATTCCGAGAAAGTGCAAGCGCCCATTTTCTTTTTATCTTTTGCTCCCTGGGTTGCAACGCGGCTTTAAGGTTGGTCGACCCCCGGTCAACTGTCGGAGATATTCAACATCATCCGCGTGGGGCATTGCGTGATGACATCCCGACCCTCCAAACTCGCAACCTCTGATAGTTGGCCACGGACACTTTATCTGGTTCCCGGGCCGGGTTATCGGCATTTGCTAGCGGAACTGAGCATACGGATTATGCCCGTCAAACTTGCCCTATCCACCTCCGGTCCTACATGCGATGCTGGAGCCAGAGGTCATTGCCGCCGATGCTACTGATACAGGACTGTAAAGCCCACTTCTTCCATTGCGTGCTTCTTCTCGCTGCTCCCACTGGCCCAGATAGAGATGCAAACTTTGATATATCGCATTCTCTATGGGTCCTGACGTGCTCATCCAGTTTCGCCGTCGAAAACGATAAAATCAACCTAGGTGCTGCAAGCTGAACCCCTCTGTGGCTTGCGACTCATCGAGCCTCATCGCATACAAACGCCAGATCAGTCAGTTAGATCTCTCAACATGGCGTTCGCTCGTCTGAAGGAATTTTACCGGTCATGTCTCTTCCAGATCATCATCGTCGGCCTGGTGGCTTTCTGTGAGCCCGGGATCTGGACGGCGCTGAACAACCTCGGCGCCGGAGGAAACGCCTCGGTAAGCTCCCAAGCCCTTTCGAAATCGCTTTTTTGAGAAGCGTTGCTAACGAGGAAAGTTCAGCCCTTTTTGAACAACGCGGCAAACGCCCTCACGTACGGCCTCATGTCCGTGGGCTGCTTCATCGCCGGAGGCATCACGAACAAGATCACCGCCAAGTGGACCCTGTTCATCGGCGCGGCGTTCTACACGCCGTACGCCGCCGGGCTGTATTGCAACAACCGCTACGGGAACGAGTGGTTCCTCCTGCTCGGGGCCGGTCTCTGCGGCATCGGGGCGTCGCTGTTGTGGGCCAGTGAGGCCGCCATCGCCGTCGGCTATCCCGAGGCGGAGAAGAGAGGCCGGTAGGTTGGACAATATCAGACACAATCTTCCAAGGCTTGACTGACACGCATAATGCTAGATACGTGGGAATCTGGATGGGCATCCGGCAGATGGGTCCCCTTGTCGGCGGCGCCATCTCCCTGGCGCTGAACATCAAGACGTCCCAGAAGGGCAAGGTCACTTACACGACGTACCTGGGCCTCGTCGCCATCTCGTCCCTGGGAGCGCCCCTGGCGTTGTTGCTGTCGCAGCCTCAGAAGGTCGTAAGGACCGACGGCACCAAGATCCCGTACATGAAGAAGACCAACTTCGCCACCGAGGCGCGGGCGATCTGGAAGCAGCTCAGGAACAAGTACATGTTGCTGCTCATTCCCGTCTTCTTGGCGGGACAGTTTGGAACCACTTACCAGGGCAACTATCTCACAAGTATGTCCCGTCCAGTCCTAACTCAAACATGAAGCCAATCCAGTTACTGACAATACGTGTAGCCTACTTCACGGTCCGATCCAGGGCCCTAGCCTCTTTCCTCACAGCAGTCGTCGGCGCAGCCGCCAACATCACAACCGGCGCGATCCTAGACCTCAAGCGCTTCGACCGCTCGACAAAGTCGAAGGCCGTCTACATCCTCGTCCTCGTCTTCGTCACCGCGTCCTGGGCCTGGAACGCCGCCGTCGAGACCCGGCTCTCGGCCATGCCGGAGCCGCCCTCGCTGGACCTCGGCGACGGCCCGCTGTTCAACTCGGCCTTCGCGGTGTACATGTTCTTCCGGTTCTTCTACGAGGCGCTGCAGACGTACGTGTACTGGCTCATGGCCGAGATCCGGGGCGCGCAGGGCGAGGGCGACGTCGCGCGGACGACGGGCATCCTGAGGTCGTGGGAGTCCATCGGGAGCACGATCGCGTACGCCGTCGGCGCGACGCACTGGCCGAACAGAAACCAGATGATCCTCGGGTTCGTACTGTGGGCCGCCACGGTTCCGTTTACGCTGCTCGCGGTGTTTGGGAGCTGGAACGTGGGCGGGGAGGAGGAGGACGTGCTGGAGAACTCGGATGAGACTGAGAGCGACCTGGAGAGAGTTGCGGTGCGAGGTAAGACGGCGGATGTGTGAGAGAACTTGGCAAGTGGTGTTGGTACGCGTACTCAGTAGGAATATAAATCCCGCTGCAGGGTGGTGTCGCCCTTTGCATAATCGACAAACAAGTACCTAGGCTGTCATATATGTTTTCATGGTACCAGATGCTTTATCGTTACTTATAAAATACTTGAACCAACAGAAGGAAACCCAATTGCAGGCCATCTAGAAGCGCTCTTTACTCAGCCACGCGCTCCAACAGTTGGTGCTAGGATTTCAATCCTTTTGTAGATTTATGTCTCCACCACCAACAGAAAGAACGACATGGTTGCCCTAAGCGTTGGCATTATTGCATGCCATGGATGAGAAGTGGGGTCATAATAAGCAGTCGAAGGAATGGTTGTATATATTAACAGCTTTCCCCAACTTCCTGTCGGTTGGAGCTTCTTCTCTCGTTGGCCCTTTCCTTCAATGGCCTGACCCGACCCGGAGGCCCTCTTGATCATGCCTTCGCCAGCTGCTGAGAGGCAGGCCTCAGCGTCGCCAACCGATCCAACGTTCGTCGGACGCGCCGACGCAACGAGCGATATCGAGGAACCCTTGTTCCAAGACGAGGTAACCTCGGCCGGTTCCGCGCATACAGGGGTCTTTGTCTGATCATAGTTGGCTGGGCTTAGTCTGAAAATGAACGGTTTTCTGACCTGGACGAGGTACGTCGCAACTCAGATCTGCGCAGGGCAGGGAGATCTAGTCCTCCGGTACTAACGACTGTCCCGGTCAGACTATCGCCTCTTCGACCAGGACTACGAGAGATTCCATTATGTCCTATCGGCTCGAGAATGGACGAACGTATCACAAGTTCAAAGATGGGAGTGAGGTTTCTGCGCCTCCCTTGATGCTGCACAGTGAGAAAGACTAACCAACGGTAGAATATCTCTGGCCCAACGATCCGAAGGAAAACGAGCGCCTTGGTAACAAGCTCGCAGCTTTGTAGTTTCCACACTCTATCTAATTCTTAGTCGTTGTGCAGACATACAACATCACATGCTTCTTATTACTTTCGACAATCAACTCGGCACGGCTCCGCTCAACCACAAACACAAGCCGATCAGGGTAGGCCGCGTTCTTGATATCGGCACCGGAACTGGCTCCTGGGCCATCGAATTTGGGGATGAACATCCCGAAGCCGAGGTATGGTGAATTTTTGAAAATTGGCGCCTAGGCAAGGTCGCGTTTACTTACGATTGTCCCATGGTTTTGGCTAGGTTCTCGGCGTCGACCTCTCCGCAATCCAGCCGGAATTGTGCGTCCTCTTCGCCCCTCCCCGCGTGCTTCCGCTTCCAGACTGACAAAACACCACCTCTAAAGTACGCCCCCAAACGTGAAATTCGAAATAGCCGACGTTGAAGAGCCGTGGACGTATTCGCGACCGTTCCAATACATTCACAGCCGCATGATGAACGGCTCCATCAGGCATTGGGAAACGTACCTGAAGAACTGCTATGAGTAGGTTCGATCTACCAATCTGCAAAAACAGCCAAACGTGATTCCCGAATCTCTGACCGGACGTCCTGCTTGCTAGCTATCTGACCCCCAACGGGTACATTGAGCTCACGGAATGCGACTTCAAGGCCAAGTCGGACGACGGCACCCTCACCGACGACCTCGCGCTCGTGGAGCTTCTGCGCATGTGGGCCGAGGCCGCTGCCGAACTCGGCCAACCCTTCCGTGAAATAGAGCCCTTGGTAGACGTGCTGCGCGAAATTGGTTTTGTCGACGTTGAAGTGAGAATGGAGAAATGGCCTTCAAATCCGTGGCCCAGGGACCGAAAACTAAGGGAGCTCGGCTTCTGGAACCTCGAAAACTTCACAAAGGGAATCGAGGGGTTCGTGATGGCCCCTCTCACCAGAGCATTCAATTGGAGCCACGAAGAAGTGGTTGCCTTCGCGGACCAAGTGTGTCGAGAGATGAGAGGCCCTCGTATCCATTATTATACCCCTGTGTAAGTCCTCTGCTTCTTCCCAGGTTTGGTGTCTGACTTTGATCAGCTGGTCGATTCATGGCAGGAAACCCGCGAAAACGCAGTTCGAGTAACATGCGTGGCCTACAGTTTCCTGTCTTAGTGCAGAAGAAACAGGATTTCATCGTCATCCAGCCTAGATACCCCACCCCCCCTTAAATATATGGGTGCATTGTCATCATTTCAAAAATGTTCATAAAGCTTAGCTGCCACCGAGGTAATTACAGCAAGTAAGACTCCGCGTATTCTGAAGCTTCCACATCCTCCTCAACATCATCCATCTCGAGAATGCAGCCTTCCGGAAGCCATTCGTGTCCATAGAGGCTTGTTGACGGGTTTGTGAGCAACACCTTGAGAAGAAACCCAGGCCGACGCAGGTTGACCTCGTTCACCAGCTCCCTCCAGAAGACTACCACACTCCCAAAGTCCTGAGCAAAGGGTCCCTCTTCCATCCAGGACGTGCCGTCGATGATGACGAAAACCACTCGGCCAATCGCTGCGGGCAGGAGCAAGCGAAAAAGGGCGCGCAGGGCGACCTGTGTCTGAGCCTTGATGCCGTCTACGAAGGCCATGTCGATTCCCGAGAGGTCGGCGTCCTCTTGCCTGACCGCATGAGCGAGCTGTGAGTTGATGAAGCGAAGCATCCCGCTCGGCCCGGCAAACGGGTCATCGGGTGCGTTATGCTGACCACAGAGATAGAGTAGCGGGAGACTCCTGTCTGATTGCTTGCTCACGGCTTGCGAGAGGATGCATGAGAGGATAGTGAGCGGCGATGCTCCCTCCTGCTCCCCGTTGAGCTGCATACGTCCGTTTATGAGCAGTATGTGGGCGAAGTTGGACAGCAACCATGTGTTGAACTTTGGGTTGCGCAGCACGCCCAAGGCGCGGGCTGTCAGGTCAGGCGAGCAGACGTTCTGGGCGTCGACAACGCTAGTTGCGATGTCGTTTTGCAGCAGCTGTGGATTAACGTTCAGGATGTTTCTCAGCTGGTTGAGGTTAATGAAGGACGTTTTCATGAGCACTACAGCTTGTGGGTTCTCTGTCGCTCAGGTCAGTCTGTGGTTCTTGGACTACAAGATATAAAATCGAGTCACGATACCTTGAAGCCAGTTGGCTTGTTTTAATTGACCCTTCAGTTGAGTGAGAAGGGTCTGAACGGTTTTGTACTGCTCTCCCAGCAGCCCGATCCGTCGGTGCAGGTTCACCTGGACTACCTCACGGAAGTGAGCGACCTTATCTTCGATGCCTCTCTTGATGGAGTTCTCTTCCACATCTTGGCCGAATGTTGCGGGAAGCAGCAATGCTTTGAACGCGCGTTCTTTCATTGTGGGAATTGTTAGCCGTTACTCCTGATTCTCGGACCGGGTTATCCTACCAAAGGCAGACTTATCAATCCACAAGAGCATTCCCTCAACGCCATCAAGAATGCCCATATAAAGATCCTCGGCTGCGATCCACACCTTGGGGTCGTCGTCGTAAATCTCGACATATTGTTCAGTCTGTCCCACGATCTCGGGTAGGCTCTCTAGACAGCCCAGGATCTTGTTCCTGACCTCGTCTAAGCGTCTTGCGGCCTTGAGACTCCGTTAAAATGTGAACTGCGGAATACTCGGGGGATGAAGGGAAGGGGGGGTGAGGAACGGGGCCCAGGAAAATACGTGCGTACACAGAACACGAGGGTCAGGGCCCCGCATAGAATTCCGGTGAATTCGCCATTGGGCAAAAAAGCCATCAGCATCTCGAGGTTCGAAGCGCTCTGTTGGAGGGACCGCCCGGCGGCACGGAATGGATTCCGTCTCCATCTCTTATCTGTGTCGCGTTCGATGGCGTCTGAAGCCATCGACTTCACATCTTCCCAGCGAAACTGGCGGTCGACATCGAACCGTCTTATGTCGTCCCGTTTTGTTTGCTTGACGAAGGCCCCAAGAAATTTCTTGAAGGACTTGGTCCGGAATTGGGCCCTGGAGCAATAGTCAGGAAAACGCCTCGAGCTACTGGGCGTAAAATAGTCACCTCTCCGATGCCTGTTGCTGCCGTCGTCTTTCTGAAAGCTTATCGCCCGCCGAAATCTGCCAGGCAGGATCGATATGAGAGGCTCTCACCTCTACGAAAGTCTCTACATGCTCAGACATGATGTTTATACCATCAACAGCGACGGACAATGAGAGACGGTGACGGACGGCGATGGACGCTAATGACGGACGACAGTAGCAATAGTGGTAGCCGGTCACTACTCAATTGTTAACAGCGAGTGAGTAGGTTAGAAGTTTGTTCTAGGTGGTTGAATGGCACACAGTAGCGGATGGGTAAATGTGGCTTGAATTGTGTTCAAATCGGTGGTTTTGCCCCCGCCGTCGAAAGGGGGAGAAAGGGGAGAAAAGGCAGCAAGGCCGGGGTCCGCCGAATAATGCGACTTAAACTCGGAATGCAATACGCGCTCAACGCTCCACATCATGACTGCAGCTCGCTTCTTGTTTTCGTATGCATTTCAACATTGGTAGTTATTTGCATTAGCTCTAACGCCGCAGGCACACCGGCGTCAGACTGGTGCCCTATACGGCGACCCCCGGTCCCTTATGCGGTGTCGGTTAAGCTACTCTCACGAGAAAAACTATCGTCCCGAATTGTTGTCTCTGTTGCCCGTCACTATAGTCGCTTTTGCCCGTCGCTAGGATCCGTTACTGTTATCCATTATTATTATCACGTGCCAGTATTGTCGTCCCTTACTATCGTCCCTTACTATCGTCCCTTACTATCGTCCGTCGCTATTGTCGCTATTGCCTAGGAATCCGATAGATCCCACCTAGGAAGGACTAGTTGATACCAAATAGGGGACTGGAGGCCACCGTATAGGGCGCCTCATCAGAATCGCTAATTTCTTCCATATTATTAGCAGTCGAGCCTGCAGGCTGACGGCGAGGTACAGATATTGGCATCCATCAAGGAAGGTGCTTAAAACTTGCAGTGTATGTGGGATAATCAGGCTGGAACGCGGGTACCGCAACCAGACCGGCCCTAATTACTTTCGTTAAGCCCGCTCCCCGTCATTGAGGGCAAAACAGCTTTCCAGTCTTGGTCCTCGCCATCTCGGTTGACTTTTGGCAGTCCCTTCGGCCTCGCGACCAAGTCATAACAAGATTCCAAGGCCTAGCTTGACTCACCCGAAAACCTACCAATACCTAGCTAAGTCTCCGTGCTTCCAGTATCTGGGCCAAAATGGCGTCGGCGAGCACCCCCCAGCTGTCGCAGGGCTCGACGATGTCCGCGGCCGGCGGGGAAAACATCATCTCTGAGGATCAACCACATCTGGACCTCGAAAGCGAGACAACTACGCCATCTGCCTCACCTGTGAGGGCCTTCCCCTTCAATTCAAGACATAACGTTTTGCTTATGCTTTTGCAGGAGAAATTCCGGGACGCAGTTGACCCCGTCACATCCGACCAACCTGCGAAGGATAGCGAGCAATCCCCTCAGGACGACGACGTGGACACAACACATACCGATGAGGACAATGCGGAAGTTGCTAGCATCGCCAATAGAAGTGAAACAGGAAGTGAAAGCTCGTCATCAGTCTCTTCTGTGACGGGCTTCAATTACAGACTTCACACAATTGCTAGAGCCCTACGTACGAACCCCGACTTCAGCGATCGGGATTTGGCGTCCGACAACGAGAACCTCGAACTTCTCATGCAACATACGTCCCTGATGACTTGGCTATCTAAACTGTTGAGAGGCCCTGATCACCCCCGGCCTTCTATCGAGGCTTTCGAGAGACTGAAGGGAATACCAGAAATGAAACTCTCATCCTGGAAGGAATGGAACAAAGTCCCCAGAAACTTACCACAGGATCCGAGGTATGCTATAGATGTCCTAGTAGAGGATCCCCCGATCCCCGGGCTACCGCGACTGGAAACCAGCGAAGAGAATCCATCCGCGTCTATCAAGTTGTCGGTACGCCCCGATGGAATCCCGACTCTTCCGTCCCAAATCTCCATATATTCCTTGCCTATCAGGAGAATGATCTCCGATATGGCCGATGGGAGGTTCCGTTCGGACGGCATCATAAGCTTTATGAACATCTCTCGGCCCTTCAAAATCCTAGTCTATCTGGAGGACAAAATTCGTCAGCGCGTGGCAGAACTACACAAACTTTTCGCCGAATCCATCGCGTCTCCCACAAGAAAACCTCCAGCCGACAGGGACACGGAAGGACATTCTATCTCCGAAGGGAATGTTCTGGGGAAAACAGACGCTGCCACCGAGGATGATGTTGAGTCCACACGCTCTCAGGAACAAAGCGACCATAACGACCGGGATCGGCTCATATTCACGCACGGCTATTGGAACCAACTCGCCAGAGAAGAACTGGAAGAAGCAGCTCAAGACTTCGAAGTGCTTGTCTCGTTCATGGACAAGTACATATTTCCCCTCCGCAAGGCTTTGCGTGATACCGACGACGCCCGAGTGTCTTTTAGAGAGCTTTGGCATCTCTACACTCCGGGGACTATTGTATACGTCAAAGAATCCAGCGTGCCTCAGAAGCTGTGGCGTGTCATCCAGGTAGTCGGAGGTACCGTCCCCTTCAAGTTCGATTTACCCCCACCCCCGGGCGTGGCTCATGACAACTACTTGAAATTGGGCGGGGCTACGGGTGAGAACAGAACACCTGCATTCACGCTGGACTGCTACTATGTCGACTTCAACGGGACAAACTACGTCCGCGTTCTCAAATCGTTCGAGATCGACGAATTTCAGGGATCGGTTCACGTCCAAGGTCTCCCCATCCTCCCATTTCGCGTGGCTACAAGTGAGGGCCTGGTGGATACCAACGCGATGCAGGAGCGAGGAATCGAGTTCATCTCTTACACCCAGCAGTCTTATTGCTACTTCCGGGGTCGTAGCCTCTCGTATGAGCCCAACGGTCAGGTTCTCAATCGCCCTGAAGGGGGGACTGTTGGATCAGTGGCGGTTCTCTCCGAGTCTATCGAAAGCCCTGTGGTTGTGGATTTCGAGCGATGTTTTAACACCCTGCCCGACTGGAAACCGTGCCGGGTATCAAAAGAACTTACAGTTCTTTATCCAGATGCCAGGCTGCCTCCTCCACCATACGACGACGACAGAGTGTGGGATCTGCGCATGGCAGAACAGGTGCTTAGCTACACCGACCAGACGCAATCCATCGAGATTTACGGTCGTCAGCCTCCGTCCGAGGACGATGTTCTTCTGCTCCCAAATAGAGTCTTTGCTTATGTCTTGAGGACTCGTCGATGGGGTAAGTCGTCCGAATGCTATATGTACCCCCACCCCAGAGGCAGTGTCACTAATATATGATTATAGCCTGCATTCCAATTGGAGCCGGAGCACCCGGTATCGAAGGAAACAGCTTGACTCGAATGAAGGCCGATCACGCTGCCTGGGACTCCCTACAGATCGATGAAAGACACAGATCCATTATCAAATCCATGATGGCCACCCACTTCCGCAAGAAGAAGTCGGAGCGTCGACAGTTTGACCTCATCCAGGACAAAGGTAAAATGATCGGCCACAATTACGGGGATACCTGAGACTCACACGTCGCAGGAAAAGGCCTCATTGTGTTGCTACACGGTGTTCCGGGAGTGGGAAAGACTTCGACGGCGGGTACGTCTCAGATTCAAGTATAGTCGGCAAGAGAGCCGCATTTAACTGACACTGGCAGAAACTGTCGCGCAATTCTACAACAAGCCGCTACTCCCCATCACTTGTGGTACGTCTGATTGCATCGAAGCAGCATTAGTGAGGCTTATCGTTTAACATCCGGCCAGGCGACCTAGGAATGACACCGGGTGAGGTCGAGACTAACCTTCAGTCATCCTTCCAACTGGCCCAGGCCTGGGAGTGCGTCCTCCTCCTCGACGAAGCCGATGTCTTCCTGGCCGAGAGAAGCCAAGATAACATTGAGCGCAACGCTCTCGTGTCCGGTAAGTCCGCCCCGCGACATCAATCTCAGAACACAAATGACCTGAACATCACAGTCTTTCTCCGAGTCATGGAATACTACGAAGGCATCCTCTTCCTGACCACCAACAAGGTCGGCTCCTTCGACGAGGCCTTTAAATCGCGCATGTCCATGGCCCTCTACTACCCACCCCTGACGCTGGAGCAGACGGAAAAGATCTGGGAGATGCAAATGGACCGCACCGAGAGGCTATCATCCGAGGCTGCTGCCGCTGCTGACGGGGGACCCGATGAGTCTCAGCTGGTTCGTTTCAACCGGCTCGATATCAAGGCCCTCGCCAAGGAGCTCTGGGGCCTGCAGCAGTCGCAGCCGCACTACAAGCCGGTCTGGAACGGCCGTCAGATACGCAACGCGTTTCAGACGGCCGTTGCGCTTGCCGAGTTCCACCGGCAGCCCAAAAACGGGATATCAGGGCCCGTGTATGTCGGGCGGGCCGACTTCGAGAAGGTTGCGCGCGTGTCCAGCGAGTTCAACGCCTACCTCTGGGAGGTAAAGCACCGACGCGGGGACAGCGATATGAGATTGAAGCAGCAACACCGCTTCGACCGCTTCGACAGTAGTCAGTTCGGCCCCGGCTTCGGTCAGCATCAGCAATCTACTGGATTTGGAATGCCTGGGGTTTGGGATACTTCTCAGTCTTCGAACACGATGGGGTTCGGCGGGGGCCCCGGCTTTGGAGGTAATGGTATGCAGAATCAGTCATGGCAGCATCCAGGTTTCGGAGGGATGGGAATCCCAAACGTAAACTCCAGCATGGGAAACCCGGGCATGGGAAATTCAGGCATGTCGAGCATCGTGATGGGAGGCTCCGGGTTGGGTAACAGCGGTATGAACATGGGAAACCAGGGTATGGGGAACGCTGCCATGAGCTCGGGGATGCCGGGCACCGTCAACGTTCAAGCCATGCCGGGCCAGAACATGTCCGAGCAGCAGCAGCAGCAGCAACAGCAGCAGCCTTCCTCAATTTCTCAACAAGGGGGCCACATGCAGGGTATGTTCGGGCAAGGCAACGCGCAGCAGAGGTCATCAGGCTGGTGAAGCGCAGCGCGCTCACTCTACACAGGTGGGAACCAAGCGTCCTGAAGTTTTGTCCGTCCCGGGAATGTACAGTCATTACCGGAAATGTAATTTCCTATCGTACCTAGTCAACATCGCTGCTGTAAACGATGCTCACAATTGTCTGCGAGCTCTATGAGGAGCATAAATTCAGCCATAACCCAGAGAATGAGAACTCGCCTTTTTCGACTGGCTGCCTGCTCTACTTTTACTAGGTGTCCGTAAGTTTATAGCGTTTGAAGCACTCGCCTAATCACATCAGTAGAAGCAAATTGCGGGCGATGGGAGCAAATACTACTTGTTAGGTTCTGGAACACTTCTACAGTAATAGCTTAACAACAACAACAGTGGCAGACAGTAATAGGGACAGAGAGAAACGGGGACGTACATCTACGGTGACGTAGTTACGTCTACGGGGACAGACAGCAACAGAGACAGAAAACAACGGGGACAGACAGTGACAAGGATAAACAACAACAAGAGCGACAGCAATAAAAGGCAGCGGATACCAGCAGAAGACTTACCGAACAGCTGGACGGTTAGGAAAAGGAGCAAACTCGCGAATCTGATAGCGCAGCCTGCTGTCCTGGCCATATGATATGAATCAGAGGGCCCTAGATAAGTGTGCATTCTGGGCTAGGAGTGGCCATACTACCTAGCTGCATAGAGAGATACTAAGAGCAGAGCTTCAAGAACCTCTCTATTAGGTCGTTTGTTGAGGCCTTTGAATGAACATGGGCATTAAAGCCTACCACAACCGCCGCCATGAGGGCTAAGAGTTTCGCATATATTTAGCATGAACGGTCTCAGGCAGATAAGCCGTGTAATCCGAGCTGAGGGCGGACCTCTTCGGGGAGTCGACGCCGTGATGCCCCTCATCCACGGATCTCATTCTCGGAACAACAGTCCTTTTTAGGCGATACCACGATATCCCTTCCTGTCGCTTGAACTCTTTACAGTTAAATTCCGGGCGAAACAATCCTAGCCGGCAGGAAAGATAAGGCCCGAACGGCGTATATAACATTGGGTTGGACAGTCTGAGAGTTGTCGAAAGTTGGGTAGAAGAGCATCACATCACACCTCAACTCACCCAACATCGTGAAATAACACACAAAGATGGTCCCCCGGAGCATTCTCCCAGCCCTCGGGGCAGCAGCCCTCCTCACCACGGCAGCCGCACACCCAGACGAGACGTACGACTACATCGTCATAGGCAGCGGTCCCGGCGGCGGGCCGCTGGCCAGCACCTTCGCGCGGGCGGGCTACTCGACACTCCTCCTGGAAGCAGGGGATGACATGCGAAACAATCCGCTCACGAAGCTCGCCACGGGGCTCACGACGCTCCCGCTGCGCGACGCGAACAGCTGGTCCTTCTGGGTGAGGGACCAGTTCGCCTCTGAGGAGTTGGAGCTGCGCAACAACCAGCTGACCTGGAGGTTCCCCAACGGGAGCTATTGGGTCGATAATGGCGCCGAGGCGCCGGCGGGAGCGGAACTGATGCAGGTGTGGTACCCGCGCGGCGCGACGGTGGGCGGGTCGTCTGTTGTGAACGCTATGGCGACGTTTTTGCCGAACGATAGCGAGTGGGATTATGTGGCTAATATTACGGGAGATGCGACGTGGGGGTGAACGTTTGTAAGAAGCTTAAGTGGACGGATGTGAGGGCTAACGAGACGAAAAGACACGAGAACATGCGACGCATCTTTGAGACGATCGAGAAGAACCACTACCTCCCCAAAGGTACTCTGGGTCACGGATTTGACGGTCATTTTGAGACCAACCTCGGAGACGGATCGCAGTACATGGATATCCCCGGCCTCGTCGACGTATACAAGGCCATGGTTAGGTCGCTTGGCCAGGACCCGGAGAAGGTCATCGAGATGCTCGGCAGCGACCCCGACTTCCTCGGCGAGGACCGAGACACGACCGAGGGCTTATGGGGGCTGGAGTTCCATGCCAAGGCCAACTGGGAGCGCTACAGTATCTTAAGGGTGCGTCCGTCTAGGGCGCAGACGAAAGACACAACGCAACTAGCAAGGGTGACATGAAGCAGGCTTTCGCCTGCCAGGAAGTCATCGTCGCAGGCGGCGCGTTCAACTCGCCCCAGATCCTACAACTCAGCGGGATCGGCAACGGAGAGGAGCTCGAGGCCCTGGACATCAGAGTCATTGCAGACTTGCCGGGCGAGGGCCGAAACCTCCAGGATAACCAGGAGTACCCTGTGATAGGACACACACAGCTCAACCTTACGGCTGAGCCCAACCCCAACGAACCCGTGTGCGCCAAGAGCCAGCCGGATAACCCATGCCTCGAGCTCTAGAAGGAGGGTCTGGGGCCGTACATGCGGCCCGGGTACAACTCCAACGCCATGCTGCTCAAGTCCAACCACTCGCTAAACGGAGAGCGCGATCTTTTCCTCTTCAACCGGCCGGGGGCATTCCGTGGAATTTCCCCCCAACTCAGTGAACCAAGCCGACCTCCTTGACCCGCCAAACACCATGGGGTTCTCTGTGGTCAAGATGCACTCTCAGAATAGGGCTGGACATGTCAAGGTCCGCTCGGCAGACCCAACAGAACCGCCAGAGATCAACTTTGAGGTGTACAAGGGAGGGAGCGGAGACGGATCTCGGTGCGCTGAGAGACGTTGCCGAAGGAGGCCGTCAGGTCATGAAAGACGCCCAAAGGCCTTGGGGCCCGTTGGAGCCGGCCGAACCGCCGTGCTCCAAGATTGCCTGCGACGGACGGTGCGAGGACGGAGACGGAACGTCGGACGAAGACTGGATCCGGGAGCAGACGTTCGGACATCACCCGTCGGGGACCTGCGCAATCGGGTTCCAGGATGACCGGATGGCGGTGTTGGAGTCTGGTTTTCGCGCGCACCGGGTCGAGGGGTTGCGGGTGGTGGATGCAAGCGTCTTTCCTCGTGTTCCCGGCGCGTTCCCGGCGGTCGCGACGTTCATGATCAGTCAGAAGGCGTCGGAAGTGGTATTGCAGGATGCGGCGGCGGCGTCGTCGCAAGACTGAGGTGTTTTGGGTACGGATATTCCCTGTCGTAAATGAGATGGTCGTCGGGACGGTGCTGCCGGAGTAGATGCCTGGCGAAATGGAGTTAGTCAAATTAAACTAGAGTTCTTCCACGCAGGCCATTGTACGAGCCACAAGCCACGTCGTCCTGGTGTCGCGTCGCAATCTACGGCGTTTCGTGCGCTGTCGTTGTCGTACTTTGCAGCATGTGCGCAAGAGAATAGGCATCGTCTGGTGTTGGGGGTTGGGACGAAGGTACAGGAGAAGGGCTCGTCTGATGTGCGTGGGAACATTCCAGTAGCTTGGATGCCTAATGGGGACAATCACATGTGAAGGTATTTTCTGGCGGGGAGCTGCCGGGATGGGTACGTGGCTGAGCCGTCGGTCTGTTAGCAAATCTAGCAGTAATTAGCTCATGTCGACTCCACAGCCACCCCCACCCCACGGCACGAGCTCCTCAGACTCGCAGGCGATGACGTTTGGTAGTCGCCCCTCAACCACCCAGCACCGGACCCTGAGTGGCACCTGCTCCCTGTTCCCTTCCCTAGCTGCTTAGGTACCTACCCGGCACTGGCAGTGGCACTGACGCTGGCACTCGGACTCCCGAGGCGCTGGCGAGGTACTACTTTTGGCGCTGGCTGTTACTATGACACTAGAGTACCGTATTTGCGTAGGTAGGTACACTTCCTTACTGGTGAAGGCGCTGGCCAAGCTCAGGCAAGCGTACTCTATCCCCTGTTCCTGTTGCCCCTGCCTCCTGGTGGTGTATCGCCCCTCCCTCAGCCAAGTGTGGTACCTACTGCGGCGTCAAGCATCGTCACTGAGGTGCAAGAGGCCGCCCCTTCCCCCCTTGCCTTCCCGGCTTCCCCTTCGCTGCACTTGCCTTGGCTAAAAGGTAAAGCATCTCCTCGTGACCCTTTCGTCTGATCTCTTCCTTCCCTACAACATTCCCATCCCTCTCAAGATCCGACACGTTCTCGTTCTCCGACATAAATCCTCACCATCTACGCGATCCTGACGGCCTAGCTGTAATTCACACCCCACGCATTATCTACCTACGCATCCACCACTGTGAGACAGCACTGCGCCATCCGTCTCCTTATTTGATACCCGCTCCCGTCTCCAGTTACCCCTCACAAGCTCCCTCCTGCAAACCGCTCTTCTGCTTCCCAAACCAAACCGACCACAATAACTACCGTCACCATGTCGAACACGACCGTCCACGTTAAGAACATCGCTTCGGCGACCGAAGACAAGGAGATCAGGGAGTTTTTCAGCTTCTGGTGAGTGCCATTTACCCCCCGATTTCCTCTCAGCACAGCGCAGCACCCTAATGCCGGTGGCCTGATGGTTACCGCCCGACAACGGGAAAGCTCTGTACCTAGCAGAACCAATGGCTAACAGTTCGCAGCGGCAAGATCACAGATATCCAAGTCACCTCCGCCGGCGAGACCAAGGATGCCGCCGTCACTTTCGAGAAGGAGACCGCCGCTAAGACGGCCCTCCTCCTGAACAACACCCAGCTCGGCGCTTCCCACATCACCGTCACCAGCGCCAGCGGCGACTCCAACGACGATGGTTCCCACTTTAAGGAGAACGGAAACCGCGATACCGACGAGATCACTCAGGAGGAGAAGCCTCGCTCTCGCATCCTGGCTGAGTACCTCGCGCAGGGCTACGTCGTCGGCGACGCCGCCCTCCAGCGCGCCATCGAGCTCGACACCCAGCACGGTGTCTCCAGCCGCTTCTTCAGCACCCTCCAGAACCTTGACCAGAAGTACCACGCCACCGACCGTGCCAAGGCTACTGACCAGTCGTACGGCATCACCGCCAAGGCTCAGGGTCTCTTCGGCGGCTTGAGCTCGTACTTCGAGAAGGCCACCAGCTCGCCCACCGGCAAGCGCATCGTCACCTTCTACCAGGACGGTTCGAGGCAAGTCCAGGACATCCACACCGAGGCCCGTCGTCTGGCCGACATTAAGAAGGAGGAGCACGGCGGCAGCGCCTACAAGGCATCTGGTCTGGAGAGGTTCCTCGGCAAGGAGAAGGAGAAGACTGCCCCTCCCGCCACGGGCGAGACCATCGGCACCCAGGCCCCGACCCAGCCTGATCCGACGACGGCAGTCCCTCTCTCCAAGCCGACGGCTGCCACCGACGAGAAGTCTGGTTAGAGCAGTTGTGAATGTTACGCAAAATGACACGAGGACAGGCGTTGGCTGGGTTCATTGAATGCGACCGGTTATGACTGCTATGCGATGACTAGGCGGATTTCCTTAGGCACTTAGGTAGCAACGACTCTAAATCCACTTTATGCATTAAGCTTTGGGCCTTTGATGAACGTCTCTTACTTGTGCATGATGTGACATGATGAAATGGGCGTTTTGGCAATTTACAACTATTCATGTTAATAGCAGACCTGTCGCAAGAGTACACCGTAACTCCAGCAACCTCATTCGAGCAGTACCTACCATGACGATTTTGGACAGTGAGATATCAAGTGTCGGCAATTCAATGCATGTTGATTCATAAGTCTAGTGTACAGCCATCACCATTCGTGATTCATCAAGTTCGCATGCCTGCGTGCCATGTCCGTCCCAACGCCTTAGTGTTTATATGCCTTTCCGATTGATTCTACTGCGACTTGGCAAACTTCTCCTTGACGGCATCGTCAAGGGGTCCCTTGGGGTTCGAAGACAGGTTCTTAACGCCCGTCAGCCGCTGCCTTGGGCTGCGTGAAAGAAGAATGGTGCCTTACCTCAAGTGCTTGCTTGTTGGCCTCCTCCTTGTTGGTGGCATCGTCGGTTCCCTTGCCGGAGGCAGGGGGGTCCTGCTGCTGGGCACCGGTCTGGCGCTCGGGAGGGGGGGACTGGCGACCTTCGGGCATTTTGGATTGTTTTTAGGTGGTTGATGTAGTTGGGAGAAATTTGTTTGTTTTTCTTGGAGGCTGAGGGTTCTGTCACAAGAGGAGGCGGTGATCGAAAAACTCGAAAGCTTCAGTTTAAATACCAGACCGAGGAGGCTCGAGGAGGGGCAGCTGTGTTAGTCAGGGCAGCTCTTGCGTCAACGGCGGGGAGGGGCGGGTGGGTGCTGTAAGAGCTCGAGCACCGGGAGCTGGGAGAGGTGGGAAAGCTTGTGCCCATCGGGGTTCCCACCGGTTGCGGCGGCTTGACATCAGACTGCGATGCTGATGCCGTCATTCAGCATGCTGTCGCGAGGTGGTGAGGATTGACGTCACTGCCGTCGATGCATCGACGATGAAGGAAGGGGCGGGTTGAACTGGCTGATAAGAATTCTTATCGATAAGATATGGATACCTCTTATCTACCTACCTAGGTAAATGCATGTCAGGGAGGTGCTGGGTAAGTGCACCTGGCGCTCGGGGCAACTGAGCAGCACGCTTCTCGGGATTCTGCTCATCGGCGGGGGGCGGCTCGCCGGCTCAGGTAGCGCATCAGCCTTGCAGCCGGCGACATGTCCGCTGAAGAGTTTCCCATCTCCCTTCGAGAAGTGGACGCGGCCGGACCTCGTCGCCGGCGCCGGGCTAACGAGAAGCGCCATGCCTAACGCAGGTCCCCTCTTGAAGACAGCGGGTGCCCATTGCTTGTGAACAAAGATGGAGCTAGGGGAAGAAACTGAACCATCCAGCTTCTTCGTCTGGGTAACTTGGACTGCTTTACCCCTCGGGTTTGCAGCGACCTAGGTACGGTTCAGATAATTTCCACTCAACCGAACGCACCACCCCTTCCCACCGCGCTGCACCTGAAGAGTCACATTGCCATGGCGGTGTTTTACGGTTATTCGCAAAGCGACAACTTGCTTTCCCCCCATGCCAATGCCAGTATTCCCCGAGACCCGAAATCCTGTGTGCCTCCTTGGCCAACCACGCGTTGACAGGGCCCGGTTCGGGCGTGGATTATCGACATGGGAGCCAATAGCGCTGAAAGTCTAATTCGCGGGGTTTCCTCCGGAAAGGGGACGCCGATGTTGGAAATGCGACTTATCCCCTAGGCTTCACACAGAAAGTGGTGTCATGTCTCTCAAAGTCGGATCCTGGAGTTTTTTCCCCTTTAAATGGATTCGCGCTGGGATGGCAGGACGGGAAGCCACATGGCACTGGCCTGCGCACACCCGCTCCGCTTACTTGAGGTGCAACTTTGCAAGGAAAGGGGAGGGAGAAAGCAGCGAGGAAGCTACGATGGTGGTCCCTGCCTCAACGTCCCTGTCAACGTCGCACCTGCCTAATTCTTGTTTGTTTGTGGTTCAGGTGCTGCCCACATAGGAAAGTCGGGAAAATTCTACTGTGGGCGACTGCCCGATCATCCTGCCTCCTTTCCCTCAAACACGTTCACGTCGGTTGTTTGCTCACGACACATGATGTTCTCGACGGTATTTCCGACGACACATTTACAAATGATTTGTTGAACAAGGCCGTAAACATATTAGTCGCTGACTATCCTACTACTCGTACATGACCGATTCCAAACATTTTTTGGCCGATTCCCCAAATTCCAACGCAAGTACAACGCCAAGGAGAATACAGAAACATAGACGCGTCAAGGTACACCATCGCTGCAGACGCTCACGAGTCGTAACATCATAACCGCTTATTTCTTCTTGTTCTTTCCACCCCTCAGTGCGGTAGTCAAGCTACCCAGACCGAGACCTTCGAGCAGACGGTTCAGACCCAAAGTTCCCAACAGTCCGTCGACGATACCGCCGAGACCGAGACCGCTCAGCTACCGGCGACGTTAGAGGACGTACTGTCACGAGGAGGCCACGGGGAAACTTACGAGACGGCCGACGAGGTTAAGCACACCAGCCAACAACAAACCAACAGCGGCCAAAATCTGGCCGAGAGGCTCGGTCAAGAGACCCCAGAGAGGGTTGAGCTCCTTCTTGGCATGGGGCATGTCCTCAATCTTGCGCTTGGCACCCTCGACGGTCTCGGTGATGGCGCCAGTCAACTATGCATGTGTTAGTGTTAGTGTTGTGCTTGAAAATACATTGTGGTGAAAACTAACCTCCTTGAGTACTTCCGCCAGATGGTGCTCTTCGGGAGTAGCTTCACGTGTGGAAGACTTGTGCTTGGCGTTGCGCTGGATCCTTCCGTCGGGGTCCAATGCGCGAACGCTGCCGTTGAGCTCGCTCAGAATCTTACCACCCTCCTCGATGAGAGGCCTGACATCCTTGACGAGCTGCTCCTCGTCGAGCTCGTCCTTTGGCGTGCGTTCGGCCTTTTCGATCTTCTGCGTGATCATCTTGCAGATGGGACGCATGCGATCAAGACCCTGCTCAATGACGCTGCCGAGAGAGCGGGCGAGCTTACGATCAGCCTCAGCTTCCTCGCGAGCCTTGACCTCGGCAGGGTCCTCCTGAGGCTCCTCCTCCACCTCAGGCTCGGGCTCGGGAATGTCCTCGAGAAGAGAGCAGTGGCCAACAGTGTGGCCCTTGCTGTCAACGACGTCACCATCATCGTCAATCTCCTTGCCGGCGCAAATGGAAAGGTCACCGGTGGTGAGCTTGCCAATGATGTCACCGTCCTCGTCGACGACTTCGCCCTTCCGGTTGACCTTGCGGCCAGCCATGGGTCCCTTCTTCTTCTCGACCTCGGGCTCGGGCTCAGGCTCCCAACGTTCCGCCTTGCCGAGCGTGTTACCGTTGCGGTCAAGAATGTCTCCATCCTCATCAACAGCACGGCCGAAGAGAACCTTGGGGTCTCCCTGAATGAGACGACCGACGATGTCACCACCGGGCGTCACGACGTGACCCTCCTTGTTGACAGTGCAGCCGGGCAGCTCGGCGAAAGGGCCTTCCTTGAAACCCTCTCGCTCGCCCTCAGGGACGAGTTCGGCCTTGCCGATGATGTCGCCGGATTCGCTGCGAACGTTACCGTCCTTGTCGCACATGCGACCGACCAGACGTTTGACATCGCCCTCGATGATACGGCCGAAGATGGTGCCGTGGTTGTCGACGACATTGCCAGCCTTGTTGACACGCTTGCCAGCGAGAGCCGATCGGTCAATGACGACCTCCGGCTCAGGTTCCGGCTCAGCCTCGGGCTCGGGCTCCCAGCGCTCAGCCTTGCCAATCGTGTTGCCACTGCGGTCGAGGATGTCACCGTCGTCGTCGACCTTCTTGCCCTTGAGCTTCTTCGGGTCGCCTTCGATGACACGACCAACGATCTCGCCGTTGTAGAGAACATGACCGTTGGACTCGACAGTGGCGCCCGGAAAGTCTTCGAAGGGAGCAGGGTCGCTAAGCTCCTCACGCTCGGTCTCCGGAATAGGCTCAGCCTTGCCAATGACCTTGCCAGCATCGTTCCAGATCTCGCCCTTCTCGTTTGCCTTCCGGCCGACGAGGTGCTTGAGAATACCAGAAACGACACGGCCGATGGCCTCGCCCTTGTCGTTGACGAGGTTTCCAGCCTTGTTGACCTTGGCGCCCTTGAGAATGGAGTAGTCGATGGAGTCTTTCAGAAGCTCCTCAGCGACTTCGGACTTGAGCTCGGCCTTGCCGATGATGCTGCCACGCTCGTTGATGATGTTGCCCTCAGCATCGATGGTCTTGCCGACCAGCTCTGCGGGATCACCCTCGAGAACCCGGCCGATGGAGACATTGTCGAAGACGACCTTGCCCTCGTCGTTAACCTCTGCACCAGGGAACTTCTCAAATGGCTGAAGGATTTTGCTGCCGGCAACAGACACCGTTCTCTGGTCGCTGGGGATGGCGGAGCGAATGGTGCTGAGGACAGTGGAAATGTCGTCCTTGACCTCTGACTTGGGAATACCGTAACCGCTCTGGCTCCGGCTCTGGTATCCGCTCTGGTATCCGCTCTGAGCGTCATCCAGCTGCGACTCGGGAATGTCAGCGGTCTGGATATCCTCCGAAGGTCGCTGCGACGCGGGGATGTCCTCAGTCTGAATGTCAGTCGGCAGCTGCGACTGCGGAATGTCACCGGTCTGGGCATCGGTAGGGAGCTGGGACTTGGGAATGTCACCAGTCTGAGCGTCGGTGGGAAGCTGAGACTTGGGGATGTCGCCAGTCTGAGCGTCAGTCGGCAGCTTGGACTGGACCTCCTCGGGGAGTTGAGAGATCAGGTCCTCGGGTAGCTGCGAGACCAAGTCGTCGGGAAGTTGCGTCTGAGCATCAAGGGGGATCTGGGAGACGGGGATGTCGGCAGTCTTGAGATCATCGGGAATCTCGCTCTTCAGACCCTCGGGGATCTGAGAAACGGGAATGTCAAGGGTCGCGATGTCGTCAGGGATGCGAGATCGGAGCTCCTCTTCGGTCAGGTCGGCGTGCGAAGGTGCGTCGCCGTCCTGGGAGCCCTGCTCCGTGGCAAAGTCGCGGGCGGTGGTGGGCTGCTCGGTTCCAAAGTCCTTGGCCGAGTCGGCCTTCTCGGAAACGTCGTCCTTGATGGTCTCGGCCTGCTCGGTGGCATCTTCGAGAGGCTCCGGCTCCAGCTCTGCGAGTTCGCTCTGCTTGTCGCCAATGGTCGAGGGTGCTGTAAGCTCAGTCTTGTCAGCTTCCGACTCCGACTGAGTGTTTTCGCCGGTGGTGAGCTTGCCGTTCTGTTCCTGAGGGGTGTTGTCCTGGAGATCCACAGGCGCTACCTCGGAGGTCTTCTCGTTGTCTTCGAAGAGACTCTTCTTCGCGTCCTCGGTCACGGAGATCTTGTCCTCCGGGTCCTCGGGCTTCTGGGACAGGACCTGCGTGAGCTTCTCGTCCTTCTCAGTAACGTTCTCGTCGCGCTCGAGAGGCTGGGTGCCGCCCAAGACGCTTCCGAGCACTCCTGGTTGGGTGCCCTTCTCACTTTGGCCGCCGCCGAGAACGCTTCCGAGAAGACCTGATTGGGACTTGCCCTTCTCGCTCTGGCCACCACCAAGAACGCCGCCGAGAACACCGCCTTGGCCTTCGCCCAGACCGATGCCCTTCGTCAGGTCACCGACGAGCGGTAATGTGCGGTTGACAGTCTGGACGGTGCCGTCAACAGTGTCGACAATGCCCTTGACGCCCTTGGTGGCGCCCATGATGCTGAAGCCGCCGCCCTCCTTGCTCTCGCCGCCCTCGGTGAGATTCTCTGTCAGCTCGCCCAGAGGCAGAGCCTTGCCGATGACACCGCCGTCCTTTCCGATGATGTCGCCTGTCGCCGTCACGACGTTGCCAACGAGGTCGCCAGCTTCGCCCTCGGTGACCTTGCCGACAGTCTTGCCTGTCTCGTCGACCACCTCACCCGTCTTGCCGATGACGCCGGCAACGAGGTTCTCGCCATGGTCTTGGATATCCTGCTCGACCGAGTATGCTGTTCCAACCGTCAGTAAGACCGTCTACCGCGACCTCGACACGTTGAGCTACTCACTTGACTTCTTGTCACCTTCCTTCCCCCATCCACCAGGCATGCTGCTACCCGACTTGGATGCAGCGCCGGCCATAATGTCTTTGTGTCGTAGGTATAGAAGAATGTTGGGCAAAAGTAACTTGGGCTAATATGAAATTATAGCCCACACAAAATGATTTATCGCTTTGAATTGAGAGACGAAAAGTCAAAATATGCAACATCCATCTACCGGTCGGACCGTCTTATACCTCAGATCCTCCTACAGAAATCAAGTTTCCAGCTTGACAGCCTCGCCCAAACTTACGTCAAAGAGCTCAAGCTCCAGGAGTAGCTCCTCGAAAGCTCTGGGGCCTGCTCGCGCCACAGGGTGACTTCATGGGGAAGAGTCGGACGGCAGACCAGACTGGCCGACCATCATGACGCAAAGCCACACTCGTCCGAGCCCTCGAAAGGCGTTGACAGACACTAGCATCCCAGTCCTCATGACGCAAGTTAACTTTACAAGAGGCAGACGGAGCTTGGGAGATGGTGTGACGGCCGAGGAGTTGCCATCGATGCCATTGGCCCTCGATCTGATCGACCTCTTTCTTTTCCTGGAGCTTCCCAGTTGATGTGGCTAGTGCTTCCAAGGGGTCTCCCTGCGCTGCATCATTCATTCGTCAGATCCTCCACAACCGACCACCCCAGTCACCTCCAACAACTTTCTTCTGCAAATTGCGGATCGCGAAGTTCACGAAGGCTGGCCTACCGTGCAGTTGCATGCACCACAAACGTCATGACGCTCCCCGAAACACGTACGCCCACCTCCTATTCGCCACGCTTCTCCATCACCCAAATCACCGGCCGAGTCTATGCGCCCGCTCGAATTTGGGGTTCTGGAGCTCACCCACCTTTCAGCCTTACTGGACGATTCATCCGGGGGGGTCTCGGGAGTGCACGTTATCCATTTTGTGTATTGCCTACATAGTACGCCGGATATCATTGGGACCGCATGCAAGTCCTGGCCTATCACGATCCGCCTCACAACCGTCTGAACGCCGCCGCATGCTAGCATCTACAGAACTGTTCCAGAACTCCAAGATCGACATTTACTGACCCTCGAGAATCCCCATCAAGAAAAACTCCCTATCCGCAACATCCGCCGCTTCCAATATGGATGTTGGGTCCACCTCCGTTGTGAAATACCGTGGGTATCTTGATAATAAGTTGGATGCCGTCGTTTGTCGACTTCACATCCATGAAGATCTCAGAGGGACTGGGCGTAGAGGACGGCTTGGGCCGACCACAGCTGCAGTTCTCTGACTTGGGGTTGGGTTTTGCTGAACCACTGGATTGCCCCGAGGCGTGGCCTGTCTTTGCCAGGTGTGAGCCATCGAAGTGACCGATGACATTGCTGTTACTGTCGAGAATGTTACCCATGTGGTCGACCTTCAAGCCGTCGCCCATGCCTTCGATGGGCTTGGGGGAGGGGGGAGCTGGCTCGAGGGTGTCGTTTTCTGCGACATAGCCGACAACCTCGCCGTCCTCGCTGAAGATCTCTCCTGTCGCTGAGACAGGGCGTCCGATCATGGCCGGCAGGTCACCCTCGACACGACCCAGAACCTGTCCGTTCCATTCCAAGATGTTCCCGAACTCGTCGACATACTTGCCTTCCAGCCCCTCGGCCAGTCGGGCGAGGTTGGGAGGCATCGTCAAGCCGGACGAGATAGGGGTAACCTTTGGTATCTGAATCGGTGCGTTCTTCCCTTGCGGGTTCTGAGGCTGGGGCTGGGGCGTAGGAGACCCGGCCGACGTTGGCTTGGACTCTTGGCTGCCCTCATCCGTGCGGCTGCCTGCAGTGTCTCCCGGGGACGACGACGACGATGGTCTCGGAGCGCTTTGGGCCTGCGTCGACGACTTCCTCGTGGGGATCGGTATCTCCCTGGAGCTCTGCAGGTGGAAGGGTCCGCCCTTTTGCGGCTGTGGGGTGCCTGTGTTGCTACTCCGACGAGGGGGAGGGGCGGGCGGCTGCGCGGAAGAGGTTTCAGGAACAGGCGCCGGCGAGGGTGCTGTTCTCGATGAGGAATTCAGACGAGGAAGCGGAGGCCGTACGTTGCGCCGAGGAGCTTCCTCGACCCCGGCCTCTTCATCTTCCACCTCGACGACCTCGTATTCATCGTTGCGCGAAGCGTGATCTGGATCGCCAGTTCCTGATGCAGGCCGGGGCCCGGAACGCGGCATGGTATGCGACGAGGACTTCGGACGCTCGGGAACGGCCGTTTGCATGGGGGTATGTGCAGAGTGCGTCGAGGCTGGGCCGTCGGGTTCGTCGCGCTGAGCTGTTGGTGGAGTCGGCCGAGTGGGAGGGGATGCCGTCATCATTGGATGTTCACCGAGGTTCCTCTGTGAAAGATTGATTGCGCGTCAGCAAGGTCTCGCAGTCAAGGCGAGGGGAAGCACGGGAAGCATGGCCAGGATGGCCAGGAACGCCAGCTGAGGGCAGGATGGGAGACGGGCACCCACCTACGAATCGCCTTGCTTCGGGGAATCAGGCGGTTTGTTGGAGAGACTGCTGGTGTGTGCGGTCTCTCTGTGTACCCCTTGGGCGGCACAAGCGGACGGTGCTTATCTGCTCGTTGCTCGACGCAGGCGAAAATCTGCTCCAAGGCTGGCAAGGTCTGCAAGGTCTGCAAGGCAGAAGAGAAGGGGGGGAAGCTGTCTTGTCGCTGTGACGTCAGGAGGACGAGTTGAACAAGGTGGGTTCCCTTTGCCGGGACCGATGATGGGGCAGTTTGGAGTTCCAGAACGGGCGGATGGGGCGGCGACTCACCTTGTCAAGAGCTTTCTTGCAAGGTTGATGGGATCAGACCTGTCGAACCGAGATCTGGAGGCTCCACAGGCTCCAGACACACGCAAACGTATCCACCAGGTACTTTGGAGACGACACGAAGCGGAAGAAGCAAGCGTAGGATGGGAGGGGAGGGATGGCTGGCGGATGTTGGAGATGGCAGGAAGGAAACGAGACCAGGCTTGGAAAGAGGCGCCGGCGCCGCGTCGAGATTGGAGAAGATGAGGTCCGACAAGTCTTGCAAAGCCTGTTTTCTGTCGAAACCCAGAACGACTGTGCGAAGGAACGAGTCTCTGAGTGGTTGGGCTCGCTGCTGAGGCATTTCAGGCTACTGCGCGTACGGAACGCACGGCCAGCCGTCAATAGGCGCTGAAGCCTGAAGCTGAAGAGAGAGAGAGAGGCACGGAGACCGACCTATACGCGGGAAGGTGCACAGTGCTATCCCAGCCGCATGATGGCCCATGGGTGGCCGTCAAAGGGGCGTGCTCATGCTCGGCGATGAGTGGGCTTCGAGCCTAACGACCACAGACTGCCTGGGGTCGGGGAGCTGGGAGCTGGGAGGCCGGCATTACCATCACCAGATCAACAAGACGACAAGTATCGTCGCCAAAAAGTTCAGATGTGGCTCATCATGTGGTCAGCTTCATCACATCTTCGGGCTAGCACTCGTGCCCGGACGGCTTCAAGCTTCACCACGGCTTCGGATGCGTCTCGAGTATGCTCGAGGCACTGCCAGGAGCGCATCTTAACAGAGAGCGCATATGGCTTTCGAGGACGCTGATCTCGATGGAGGGCAAAGGATTGCAGGGAGGTGAGGGAGTCGACAAGAGGCCAGAACAATGGAAATGAGACGGGAGCGAACGATCGGCGCGAAGCACTCATCGGCAAGTGGCTTGACGATGGAGAGTGGACGAAAAGAAGTCGAACAAGAGCACGGCACACACACACCTCGACGCCATGGGAACGGACATGAGTGGCTGACGGACCCATCCCGCGAGCCGGGATGCGACGCAAGAATTTCCCGTTCAGCCACCGGTTCCCCTGCGCGTCCAGCGTTTCGACCGTTTCTCCACTCCAACGTCAACGTCGAAACGGTGGAGTGGGTCTCACACGGGACCGGGGTTGTGGTCTTGGGTGCCACCGACGCCGCGATGGGGAAGCAAGGGGGGCCGTTCCACCGTTGCATTTGGCGACGGGCAGGCAAGCACACACACCAGGTTGCATTGCAGCATGTGGCGGAACGGACGCGTCGACATTGGACGGACGAGGCGGCAGTCCGAAGCCGCTGTGGCTGGAGGCGTGTGCCGGACCGATCATCCTCTGCAGAGTTTTTCTTCTTCTTTCAAGGTTTCCGGTGAGTGCTTCGGCTAGAGAGGCTGATGAGCTCAAGATGCGGGCATTATCCTGTCAGATCGCTAGCATCTTGAATGAGTTGTCCCTGCGCAGAGGCTAAGGCACAACTAACCAAACATTAGGGTCAAGAGGCACGACACGCACGCAACGGCCCTGAAAGCAAGGCACGAGAGATTCAACCCGCAGTAGCCTCGAGCGCTGTCGCTTTGGAATGCCACGGAAACAGTGGCTAGTCGCTGTCTGTACCGTTAATGCCTCTCATTTAGCGCGTCGAGACAGGCGAACAGACAATGTTATTGTCCAGCTGGACGGAGACGGAGGGTGGATTCGACCCCACCGTCACATTGGATCAACGGCGCCAAACGGAAAGCGTGAAATAGTGAAGGCTAGGCGGCCGGTGTCTAGCGCTACAAACGGTTTTATGGCCACCGTCTCCGCCGAGAGCGCCTCTTCGCGTGCTTGACGGGCGGATGGCAACACACATGACTCCCTTCTCCGCACAAAGCTCGGGCGACTAGCGGGTGGCTGAGGGCACTGATGGTGTGCTGAAACCGACGACACACGCTGACACGGGCGTGCTCACGGTGCAGTACAGGGCACGGGATGGGTGCGATGCAGAGCTGCAAAAGGAGTTGCGATGTGATGATTAACCCAAGTGCCATACGTTGAAACTGTTTAGAATGATGAGGCTAACGTCGAATAGGATACCCATAAATTTCCCGAAATAACGTCCGTATCTCATGATGGTGATGATGCACAAAATCTTTCATAATACAACATGAGGCAGATGGATACCGATATCACATCCGTCCACGCAACTCCTCCAATCCTCCCGCCCACCCGTCGCCCGCTGAACAACCGTTTTACGTTACGGTTGGGCAGACGGAGGGCACGCAACAAAAGAAAAACCCGCACATTTCCGACATACTTGGGGGCGCGTCGCTAGGGTTCGCCCGCTGTATTTCCGCGACTCCGTGTAAAAAACCGACAAAAGGATTGAGATTGATTTCCGTTTAAGATTTGTCCCTGGAGAAAAAACGCCTCTCAGTTCCTGATTAAAAGACGAGGAAAAGCCCATTAGCCCATTTTGAACTTGGCCTAACTAGCCCGTCCTTGTCTCTCGGTAAGAAAATTGGACGGCACGGAGACTAGAGAGACAGGGGGCCCGCGACTGAAGAGGAAAGGAGATGGGGTACTTACAAGAGAGCCAGCTCGAGATCGCCGTGGATGCGCGCCTTGAGCGTGATTTCGATGTCGAGGTTCAGGTCCAGCCGCAACCGCAGCGTGTCGCTCTTGTCGCCGCCGCCGCCGCCTTGTTGTTGCAGGGCACCGCCAGCAACGCCGCCCAGCGCGTTCTGGACGCCGCCGGTGACGCCCTGGACCGTGTTGCCGACATCGCCGCCTCCGAGGCTGTCGAGAGGGCCACTCTGCTGTCGCCTCTGCATCTGCCTGCCCTTGCTGCGGTTGGGGCGGCGCTGGGGCTGCTGCTGCTGGGTGTCCTCCGACGTCTCCTCGTCTGAGGCGTACTTGGTGTTCTTCTCGCGGGGGGACGACATGATGGCGTGTGTAGGAGTTGTGTTGTTGTACGAGGGGAGTTATCTCAGAGATGGATAGCTGTTTTCCCGTCGAGGATGGAGGGGGATGGAGTTCCTTTTTGGAGTACGGCTCCTGATTATGTGCAAGGTTTGAGAGTGCTTCTTCAAAGTTTTGCTGGACGGATGAGTCGCGGACGAAGGAGCAACATATAACTGAGTCCGGACAGTATCCGGACGCAGTCAAAACAGGATGCGAAGCTTACACCCTCTTGGGCCGATGAGATCATGTTGGACCCTGGGGGACCCAGGATTCGCATCTCCCGTTGTTCACCCCTCGACCTCTTTTTGCGTCACACCAGTCGAGTCTCTGAGTGTTCTGGACCGGAATGACGTTGAGGAGGGCCAAGCGGCATGCGGAGGGGGGGGGCGGAATCAACGGGGCGCTGGGGGCACTGGGCCTGTCTCATGCTCTCTCCCACTCACTCACTCACTCACACTCGACTCGATGAGCGGACCCGATCGTCCTGCAGCCGAGGGGGGGCGTGTAAGTGCGCGCGTCCTTCTCCCACCGCCAACCACAGACATTCGAAAGAGGGTGTCGAACATCCCTGTCTCTACACTGTCTTCCTTTTCCTCACTTCGGATTCATACCGCACTCCTCCCCCCTACTTCCATGCTGCCTGTTGGCTGCCCAATCATGCCTGCACCGCGGGCTCGAGAGTCATCACGCTGCCAATGCGGACATGACGCACGATTACTCTATTTCTGCCGTCAAACAAGCTTCTGGTAGTCGGTTTGACCTCGCAAGCTTGCTTAGCTGCCTCACACGGTCGAATGACGGGTTCACGGGATATGGACGCCAACTATCAAACCCATGCACCTGCTGCAGAGAGCACCACCTCGTGGGGAGATGTTGGCTCTGCCGGCACTGATCCTCCCAGAACCTCCTCGGGGTTTCTCTTGCGCGCACGCCCCCTTCATGCCCTGCTCCTCCGCACGTCTGTTCTCACTGCCCAGGGCTGTTGTTGTCACTGCTGCCAATGCTGTCTACCTCTCAGTCTCTAACATAGGCACTCTCGATGCCCAGCGCCATCTGGCGCCTCAGGGCGATTTCCACGCACTCGTCCGGCTCGTATCCCTGCCGCAGCTTCCCGTCCGGGTCCCAGTAGACGGCCCACCTGCCGTCGTCCTCGAGCACGGCCACGAACCCGAGGGCGCTGCCTCGCAGCTCCAGGTGCCGCTCGTCCTGCGTCCAGCCCCAGGGGCCTATGACGTGGTCGACGGTGTCCTTTCGTGCCCCGTGCCGGACCGCGCGCGTGTCGGCGTCGACGAAGATCCAGTTCAGCATCGGCGGGTCGTCGGAGACGGTCGACACCAGGCCGCGATGCTGCTCCTCGGAGGGGTACTGGAAGTACCACCCCGAGAACTTGTGTCCCGGGGCCGGTGCCATGCTGTGGTTTATCCAGAGCTGGGGGGGCAAAGTTGTTAGTTCGATGCTGCGGGGGGGTTGATTAACGTTGACTAGCGTGTAAGTCGAGCAAGGGGAACGAACGAAACGAGGAAAGAAGACGAAGGGAGGAGAGAAAGCAAGATTCGGGGATGGGTGTGGGTTGCACCGCAGTCCTCAGTCCTGCAAGAAGGGTGTTGAAAAAACTTGCCTTGCCCTCCACGAGCACGCATTGTGCCTCCTCCCGCCTCCCGTCGATGGTCATGGCCGCCGTGAGGCTGAACTTGGCCTGCTCCTTTGCCTGGGCGTTCTGCCTCTTCTGCGCGCTGACGGCCTGCCCGGTGCCGATGACTGTGGGTATGGCTGCTATGGCCAGGAGGCCGATGACCATTGTTTCGACTGTCCGAGGGAGTATCTTCCCGAGGGGGGGATGTTTCGGAAAAAGGATATGTGGCTAAGTAAGTGAGGCTTTCCTTCTCCGAGCAGAGAGAGAGTTCGGGACTCGGGAATGTCAACCGTTGAGCACGGGGCGCAGAGGAGAGGGAGAGGGATGATCAGCAGGTGCTAACAAGCAAGCAGGAAATTTCTGGGGAACGAGGAGGGAGGAGAGGTGGGAATGTCGTGATACCCGGTAAAATCCAGTGATGGATTTCTTGTTCATTGCTGGGCATGATATCGAGATGCTGTGAGTGTATAGTAGTATCTTTTTTTTTTTTTTCCATCCGTTCACTATGCCCATGATCGATCGAGATGCCCGTTTCGGCTACACCCCCCCTCCCCCTCCCCTGGTCTGGGGTTCAAGTCAGCCCACACCCACCCATCCCCCCGGCCCACTCACTTTGCATGTCCAGACCGTTCGTTTCGCATATTACTGGAGACTGCTGGAGCTCTTTCGAACAAGTGACAGACTGTTCGAGGATTCTTTTACTCACACACCACCCCTGCTGAGAAGTTTCTTCACCTACGTCATTGGGGATTTCACTCTGCTTTGACTTCACCTCTCTGGGGCAGGACGTGTTGGTTGGTTCGGCGCTCGACAGCCGAGAGGGGGACAGGGGTAGCTTGGGATGGGAGCTGGGGCTTCGGGCTCTTCCAGCCATCCTGCGGACCGCGGCTGATCCAACAGACACACGCTGCGAGGCCATATCGACGTCACTCGATCCTCCTCGCTTTCTCACCGTACTGCCGGACGACCACTTTCTCGCCATGGACCCTGTCGATCGGGGTAAAGGGGGGTGTTCAGATTTGGGACAAATCCTGCTTTTCCCGTTGCTCGTGTACCTAATTATGCCGCTCTCACACTTGGGCCCCCCTTGATGAGAGGTAGTTAGTCTGTGATATCACAGCGCGGGTCTCGCCAGAGCAGTGCTTGGTCCTGTTATCCAGGCCAGACCTTCCCCTGGTTTCCCTTCACCGCGTGCTGTGCTGTGCTATGCTATGTAGGCCCACACACCCTATTGCGTCACAGTCGAAGTTCACGAGAAAGTAAGGAGGGGCGTGTGTGAGGTAATACCCTCCAGAAAGCCTGCTTTTTCCTACATCCTATGGTTTAAGTGTGTTCACCTCCAACTGTCTACCTCTGTGCCCTTCTAGATGATCCTTTCTCTCTCCTTTTCGAAATCTTCAAAGTTCATCTTAGGTGAACAACAACAACAATCAATCTTCTCCAGCGATATTTCGTAGCCAGCCAGCTGCATTGATACCCACTGCCCGCACGTCGGAGCAAATAGATCTTTATGGAGGACACGATGGCCAGGAACAAGAACAAGGTACGTTTTCATTGCTAAATGATTCAACTCATGATCACTTGGTTAACGTCGGGCGTGTAAAGAAGGGCCAGGCCCAGCAACAACCGCAACAACCGCAACAATCCGGCGAGGGCAGCAAGCCCGAAGACACCAACAAGCCGGAGGACCTCAAGACGGAGGACTCCAAGCCCGAGGGCACCACGCCCGTGGGCGAGTTCAACCCCGCCGACAACGCCAGCGGCGACGAGAAGAAGTCCGAGGAGCAGTCGCCCTTCGGCAACCCCGCCGAGGAGCCCAAGTCAGAGTCCGAGGAGAACAAGAGCCCCTTCGACCAGCCGTCATCAACGTCACCACAGGACGAGAAGAAGCCCGAAGACGAGATGAAGAAGCCCGGCGAAGAGGAATCCAAGACCGACGAGAAGAAGCCTTTTGGTTCTGAAGAAGACAAGAAAGACAGCAAGCCTGATGAGAAGTCAGCCGAAGAGGAGAAGCCGCAAGACAAGAAGCCCCAAGAAGACCAGCAAAAGACGACGCCCGGCCAGGAACAGCCCGACAAGAAGTCGGCGCAGCAGGCTAACGTCCAGGATGAAGCCGAGGACAACCTGGACAACAGCAAAGACCAGAAGAAGTTGTCCGAGGAGAAGAAGCAGCAAGAGCCCGCCAAGGTGCAGTCGCGAGATGCGGAGCCGCAGGACGACGAGGACTACGACGAGGAGGACGACGGGGAGATCTACGACGACGACTACTACAGCGGCGACGACCAGGACGAGGAGGAGTACGACGAGGACGACTACGACGAGGACGAGGACGACGAGACGGAAGAGTCGGACGAGGGCGGCTACAACCCGGGGAACCGCCAGATGCAGTCCCGCCAGCAGCAGCAGCAGATGCAGAGGCAGCAGCAGATGCAGCAGCAGCAGATGATGCAGCAGCAGCAGCAGCAGATGCAGGGCGGCGGCGACGCGGGGGGGAAGAACCCGCTCAAGCTGCGGCTCGACCTCAACCTCGACATTGAGATTACGCTCAAGGCGAGGATCCACGGCGACTTGACGTTGGCATTGCTGTAAGTTGATCAGGTCCCTTTTCCTTTGTTCACAGTTCGTACCCTATTCTACGCCCCTCCTCAGATTCACACTGTGGGACACTCGGACCGACCGACTGGTTGATGAGGGTGACGCGATTCGGATTTTCTGCCTTTGCTGCCCATTCACTGCATCACAACTCCCGGCAGAAGGTGTAAGCGACTCGAGGTTTGCGATCACTGGAAACCGGCCGTGATCGATCATCGACGCGGTGCCCCGAGTCAGCGACAAGCCACCCCCTCTGGAATTGAGTTGTCAGCTTTGTGGGGAAGTGAATTCCCGAACGGCCAGCTGAGATGGTCGTTCCTGGCATGTCCCGGCCACGCGAAAGTTCGCGACCGTTTTGCACTTTCACCTCCCCTGCGCCCCGCGGACCCGAGCGAGCGGTTGGTGGTTTGTTCACTGCGAAGCTTTTGGCTTGACTCGCAACGTGAAAGTGACGACAACGTCATCTCCAACCACCTACGGGCTGTCAGCGGTGGGCCTTTTCTTCCTTGCGTCGTTCGTGTTCGAATTACAAATTCTCCGAGGCTACTGATCGTATGCTAATTTCATAGCGACATGGATTAGTGACATGATGTAAATCTTGCCTTGTGGCCAAGACCAATCAATTTTCGCCTATTCCATTCTTCGATCAGCAGAAACCATTTTCGGCATCATGATGACGACTTTTACTACTCCAAATCACCAAACACACGTTCAGGGCATTTGGCCCCGTCCCGGCATAACGGCGAAAAGCCGAGTACCCATTGATTTTGCGTGCGGCAGCGGGCACAGCAGGATTGTGTGACGAGTTTCCTTTGTTCATATCACGGGTTCAGAAGAATTGTTTGGGATATTGTTTACGGCTGATGGCTGCGCTCCAAAGACGGGATGGTGTTGAACGGAACGGACAATTCGTATCGTCGTCGGGTATGCCCCATGGCACAACGATGGCACCTGTCAGATTTAGCGGCGGATCTGATCTGTTGCCCAGTGTAATTTTAGGTAGGCGCCTACAAATCAACAACTGCTAGCGAATTCGCCGTCCCACTGCGCGCGTTGTGTTAGTCCGGGTAGCCTAGCTCCATGAGCCCCATCGCGGCTCCATCGTGACATCGCCAGCAGCTCATCAACGAGCGCTAAATGGGGCAGAGTGCCAGAGTGGTTAATGGGTGTGACTCGAACCTTTCAGATCTCGCAATCACATGGCTTCGGCCGCATGAGTTCAAATCTCATCTCTGTCGTGATATCTTTTGCTTTTTGCACGTCGTGTTAGGACAGACCGACTTTTGCTGTTTTCAGACCGTTTTGCATCGTGCGTAAACGGCTTGCAGGAGTGGTCAAAGGCCTACAGAGCTTGAGCAAGGAGCGTCGCTGTATTCGGGCAGCTGCAGTTTGGCGAGCTTCGTATGCTGCAAATGATGCCAGCCGCCAAGGTATTTTCCCGTGTTTGAATGGCGGGTTTGCTTTCCCAGGCCGCGATGTGGCTGGTGAGCGCTATGTACACGGTACAAAGTACACCCATTGTCATAGTCGGGCATCCGCGTCGTCTGGTGATCCGCGTTCGTCGGCCGAGTGCGGCATCACGATGCAGTCAGAGTAAAAGTGCCAATGCGGTCGAGGTCCAATGATGAAACATTTCAGCCTCATCCGATGTCCACCGCACGGCAGCAGGTGCAGGGGGCAAAACAGGTTTTTTGGTGTTCCCTCGCGATGTTGACAGCGGGTGATCGCAGCGTCTCGGGCTGGGTACCCCCCTAGAAGCAGTGTTCACTGAGCTAGCAGGCCGCTGGTAGGTACCTGTAACCTAAGACAGCGCCTGCGGTTAAAATGGAAAACGGACGACCCGCTTTGCCACTCGACTAGTTCTAGACCAAACCTCGACAAGGTGCCGGGGAGGAAGACGGTGCGGCGCTCCGTTCTTTTGCGTCGTGTTCCGTACCGCTTTTCGCCGCCGCCACGTAGCACCCGGCCCGCGATCGATCATATTTGGCGGGTGCTATCGAAGCCAAGCTGTGGGAGCCAGCGGAACGCTGGACAAAGCGTCCACAGTCTACAGAGCCGAGAGTGGGAGTGGCGTCGTCGGGTGGGTGCAGCTTGACCTCGACCTCGCCTCGCGCTTGAGCTTGACCATGAGCTTTGTTCGGACGACGCCTGACGGCGTACGGCACCGTGCCAGAACAATGGGATTGTGCGACCGTTGGACGTTTATCTCGACTGCGACTGTGCTCTGTAGCCTGCGCTATAGGGCACTCATGCTGGAGCCAGGCGTGCCGTGTGGTCCGCGGTGCAGGACCGACGCTGTTTGCATCGAGATCGCGAACAAACGGTGGCTCAAAGAGGTGAATGAGCGACGCCGCGAGAAATTGCACGGGCTGCGAGAGCGAGGCCTGACAGGGGTCCGCGTGGACTGACCCGAGACGCCCGGAGCAAAAGCGCCGTGGGCGGCAGGCTCAGCGCTGTCGAGTGTCGTCGATGAATTGTGTTTTTGGCATGTCGTTTGCCGGGAACTCTAGTGTGAGGCAAGGGGCGTCTTGGCCCGTGGCCCCATGCGACGTCAAGAGCGGGGAACTGTGTGGCGCCGACGCTAGGGATGCAGCCACATTGGGTGAAAACGGTGGATGATCCCCGAGAAAACGGTAGAGCGGTGCCATTTCCCGCCCTGTCCCCGCGTGCCATGGCAGAGTGATGCGGTTATTGCAGAAGAGCGACCCGCAGGGCAATCTGTCAGTTTCTCCAGTGTCTTGCCGGCAGGCAACGGTCGCAGCAGTGGATCTGACAGCTGTCTGTCATCTGTCGCTGCGAGACTAGGAGTCTTTCCATGGCGGGTATCGGTCGTCGTCGGTCGTGGGTGAAGGCGTCGTCAGGACAAGCTCGCCAGGGCACGCGGCGTCTGGGTGGTACCGGCGCGGCAATCCAGCTTTCTCGAAAAGCACATGCTGGGGAAAGATGGGATTTGTGACACCTGCGCAGCATAAACTTTGCACCACCGCCGGCGATGCGACGTAGGATCGAGGGAGCGGTCCAGATCGGGGGGCCGTCGTGTGAGATGAGTGCGACAAGGCCCGGCACGCGCAGCCAAGGGGAGGGAAAATGACATCCGACCACCGCCCGGCCCGGGTGAGGCCCGGAGCGGAAGATATCCTATTCCTTTATCGATAAGATAAGATGGAGATAAGCACAATATGGCTGTGCAGTCATCTCAAATTGTGGCGCCACCTGATCCGTGGCTCGTCTCCTTATCTTATCTCTCGGACCGTGCTCGTGCGGGGCCAACGACGCATGAAGGCATGAAGCATGACGGAGCTCCAACCCAAGCAACCAGCATACAAACAAACAACCTATTACCCCAGATTGGACCATTCATGGCGTGTTGATCGCGACCGGAAAACACTCCCACGCGTTTTGGCCGAAACATCGACAAACACCAGAACAAAGCAACCCGAACGAAACCGCAAACATTCGCTCTCGCACCGCGGGCTTCTAGAAAAAGAGACGACCCAATTCTAGGTCTTTCGAGGAGCATCGTCGCTTATCATCAGCTATCCCCATCAACCAACGCCATGCCTGATATCAACACCGTCTCACCACATCCCTCCCGGCGCTCCTCCTCGCACCAGATGCCGCCCCCTCCAGCCCCGGCGCAAGCTTCAGAGTCGCCCTCCCTCAACATCCTTCCCTCGAACCAGAACACGGTCAACAACGCCTCCGCCTCCAACATCTCCCTGCCATCCCCGACCATGGCCCCGGCATCCGCGGCACCTCCCCCTGCCGCCCCGGAGTCCACCTCCGCCCTCGCCTCCGGCCCCATCCGCCACCCGCGCCCCATGACCGCGTCAGATCTACACATGGAGCTCGAGAAGGAGCAAGAGGCAGTCGTACGTCCTACAGAAACACCAACCACACTCATCCATCAGCTAACCATCCATTCCCTGCCAGGTAAACCGCCTAACCCGCGAACTCCAACTCCTCCGCGCCGCCCACAACGCCTCCGTAGTCTCCAACGCCTCCTCAACCTCCGCCTCCAACGCCCCCGACGCACCCCCCGACACCCACCTCCTCTCCGGCGCGGCCTTCTCCACCCCCTCCGTCCCCTCCAACTCCTCCCGCCGCCACCACCGCACGGCCTCCAACGCGAGCACCCGCAGCCAGACCGCCGTCGCCGGCTCGGCCACCGCCTCCGTCGCGATCCCCCGTCCCCCGTCGAACGCGGCAGCAGGAGGCCGGCAGGATAGCGTCGCCTCCCGGCACAGCCTGTCCTCCTCCCCCGCCCACTCGCTGCAGCACCTCGAGCCGGGAAGCGGCATGACGTACTTCCAGCAGCAGCGCGTCCCGCACCAGCAGCATACCGGTTCGACTTCCGTCGCGGCCACCCCCGGCAGCGAGTCGCAGCTCTCGCCCGGCTTGATGTCAGTTACCTCGCGGTACGAGGAGACCGCCCTCCATAGGCAGGAGCTCGAGGCCGCCAAGAAGGAGAACGAGGCGCTGAAGCAGAGGATACGCGAGCTGGAGAAGATGGTCAGGGAGAAGGGCCGGCAGCGCAGCGGTAGCGCCGGCAGCTCTGCCGCCACCAGTGTCGCCGCCGCTGCTGGCTCGAGCGCTGGCGTGGGCCTGACCCCGGTCGGCGGAACGGGCGTCGCGCTGCCGCGCAGAGAGCGTCCCGGCGGCGAGAGGGAGAGGTCGCTGACCTCGATGAGCGTCGCTAGCAGCGTCGCTGTCGGTGTCCCCGAGGAGGAGCTGCAGGTTGGAGAGAGCGCGGCCAGCTCGGGCCTGAAGCCGTAAGGGAGGTCTTGCGGGAGCTTCCATGTGCTTTGGGAATCATTGTTAGCGTCTGAATGAAGGCGAATGGATCACGGCTTGACGAATGGGAAAGAATGGCGTTTAGGGACCTACGGGCAGGGAGGCATGTTTTACAACTCCCCTTCTGGAACAGTAATGAACTGCGTTACGACTTAGTAATGAGAATACATCGTCACGACACTGGTACTTCTTGTTTATGACTACTACAATGACTCGCCTCGGCCGAGAAGTAGAACTTATGGCAGTTGAGTATACGTGATGTCTGCATTGCTTGCGCCTGGTGCGTCTAATACACCTCTATCAGGAGATTAATGCCCTAGTGGCCGCTACGTTCGTTTGCAATGAGCTCCCTTTCCAAATCCGCTTGGATGCCTGCAAAAGATTCGCCAATGCAACGCAACAGGCACCTGACACCTCTCAACGTCTATCTATCTAATAATGCTAGGCCTCGCCCACTCGGAGGTCTTCGTGCACCGGAACGGCTTGCGGTCGCCCATACCGCTCAAGATCTCGCAGCTACGGTCCCCGTCGTAAGGACAGTCGATCCTGTGGCACCACCTATCCTCGGTGCGCTTGTCGCTTGGCGTGGCGGCGTTGCGGCTCTTTGGTGGTGGCCTCGCACTTTTTGTCCGTCGTGCACGTCTTGTAGGGGTGCGTCTCGTTGTTGCGGATGTACATGCACTCGGCGTGTGAGCTGCAGTCGACCCCGGACTTCTTGGTCTCCATGCACTCGCAGTGCTCGTCCTTGCAGAAGCCAGAGACGGTGTCAGGGTTTCCACAGGTCATGCCGGCGCAATGGGAGTCGACGGTGCAGGCCGTTCCAGGGGCTACCAGCCGAGGGTTGCAGCTGCAGGAGAACGCCGGTATGTCGCCGGGCAGGGGCCCTCCTATAGGAAGATTTCTCTTGCAATACGGGTAGTGGTTCATCTGGCAGGTCATCTCATCGCAGTCGGCGTCGGCGGAGCAGGGTGTGCCTTCTCGAGGTCTGTCGAGGCAGTAGCATCCAAGCTTGTCGCCGCCCGCTGGAATAACACACAGGGGGAATTGGTGGTCGGCGCATTTCAGGACGCTGCAGTCGTCCCTCGTCTTGCAAGCAGCTCCGGGGCGTTTCTCTGACTCCCATGCGGAGATCGTGACAGTGAACGTTGGCGAAGGAATGTCACTTCTCAGGGACGTTATGGTTGATGGAGACAAAGTGCTTGGGCTGGTGAACGAAGAGCTCGTCGTTGAGAAAGAGCTTGTTGATGCGACAACGCTAGATGAGCTCGGGGTCGCAAGCGAACTTGAAAGTGTAGTCAGCGAGCTGCTCGTTGTAAACGTGGAGGGGGAAGTCGTCATTGAGATGTTAAGATGGGGCAACCATGATGTTCCCGCAGTAAACGTGGGCTTGAGTCGGCGCAGAGTCTTGCCCTCCGTGGTTGTTGTCAGGTTGTTCCTCTCCTGGATCACGCATCGGCAAAAGTCGTGATGGCAGATCGCGAGGCGGTTCGCAGGGCATGCCACCGAGCCGCACTCGGTATTGACGACGCACGCCTGTGTGGGACGCGGTAGGGAGGTCGTGGCCGTTGTGAGTGAGTCCGACTGCGTCGCACTGACAGCCAACTTGCACGCCTCGATCTCATCGTCTCTGCGGTTCAACTGCGGCTCTTGGGACACGGTGGGATCTTGGGGGTCCTCTTCAGGAAGTTTGACTTTGTTACCCGAGCCGCACCATGATTTCTCCCAGAGGAGGAGCTTCTCAAAGCGAATCCGGAATTTCTTTTCGCGATGATTGCCTTCGAGGTGGTTCGGGTGGTATTGCCAGCTCACAATGCCCAAATGGGGGTCCATCTTCGTCTCCTCATAGTCGCCTGAGCCTGGTTGAGAGCGGTATGCATAGACGAGAATGTTCTCCTTTGGTACGCCCCAGTCGAGAAACTTGTTGTACACTCGCTCGATCTTTTCACCGTAATGAACGCGAGGGGTCACCATATTCTTGAGCGAGCGTGTAATGATGCCGACCCACACCCACTCCTTTTCCTCGGCATTAAAAGCGCCATTTTTCTGGAAAGAGTAGTCGAGTCCCGGGTTGCGATGAGGGGGCTTGAAGTGGTAGTCCTGGTTCATGTTTCCTTTGTGGTTGCCCTTCGCCAGAAAGTCAAGGAAGTCCTCTTTGAAATACTCCTCCGTCGGCCGGGGATGACGTGCCTCGAACTGGATGAAGTGCTCAACTTTCGCTTGGTGCTCGCCTCTCGTGTGGGATGGAACTTCCCAGATGTGGCTGGTCCAGACGCCCTCGGGAGAAGCTACAACAACGATGGTACAGCCCCAAACGGGTCCAGCACCCCCGAATCGAGGACGGCCGTTGGCATCGGAGCCGTCTTTCTCCAGGTCGAACCAAGTCATCGTACTGGTGGACCATGTAGTGATCTTCCTCATGTTGGTTCCGAGGCCGGGGCCAAAGTCGTCGACAACACCTCGCATGCGTCTGTACCAGTAGTTCTCACCGGCTACAGAGTCTTTCGGGTCAATAGCCGAATCCGTCGTCAGGTACTCCTCGTCTTTCGTAGGTCCCTTGGTTGGCAGAACCTGGCGGGCCTGGAGTCTGTCAGGTCTCGCGTCGTCGGGTGACGAAAACTCATCACACGCTGACTCCGGACAGTTGACGCCGCAAAATACAAATGTAGGACACGAGTCTTCTCGCCGGGACAAAGTGCCGGTATGTCGGATCATCAGGGCAGAGGCGGCAGCGGCAGCGGCAGGCTTGGCAGAGGCAGTGGGAGGGTTCGTGGGAGCGGCACCATCTCCGGCAATGTTGGCAGCACCACGTCCATCACCACACCAGGCGTCGCGATGGATGACATCTTTCTCGAAGCGAACCACCAGCTCTTTCATGCCGCTTGCACCCTTTTGAGTGTACTGGTACGAGAAAAGACCATCCCAGGGCGATGCCACGCGATATTCGGGAGGAGGCGTTGCACCCAAGTCCCAACGGTAGTCATCGTCCAGATCCCCTCTACGCCTGTATCCGTAGATGGTTATGTGCTTCTTTTCGATCTTCAGCGTTTCGGAAAGAAGTCGGACGGTTTCCCGGTTGGGTTCTGGATATTCCATCGCACCAGTCTCCTGGATGGGGACGAACATGATTGCCCGATAGAATTCAGCATCCTTGGCGTTGAGGGGACCTCCTTCTGCTACCAGCGGTGCCAGAGCGACGAATTTCTTTTGCAATGGGTGCAGCGCGGTGCCTAACTGTAGGAATTGATTGACGTTCTGCTCAAAGTAGTGTTTCTCATCCTCGCCGTTACGGGAGTAGATATCCCGTTGATCGCTAGGTATGTTAAACGTAGGAATCTCCCATATATGACTGGTGTAGATGCCTTGAGGGGAGAAGACGACGACCATGAGACACCCCCAGACCGGTCCGGCACCGCCGACCATTGGGAAGTTTTCAAACTCTTCATAGACTGAACTTGAGTCCATGTGAACAAGACTTGTCTCGTGAAGTTCCGGGCCATAAAACTTCGTAGCGCGGCGCACATTTTCCCACCAGTCATGGGAGCCTGCGGGCCACGTCTCCGGGTCGGTGAGAATGTCCTGGGCGATGACGTCCTCGGGGATCCGAACAACGTCGTCGGGGACACTGGGACGCAACAGAGCGTCATCGGATGATTTTTTGCCGTCTCTGCAGGCAGGGCATGACTTTGGCTGGCAGAAAGCGGTTCTCTCGGGCTTCTTTGTAGTGTACGTGGTGGTTGTGGTCGTTTCCACGCTCGTGCAAAGTTGTGTGGTGCGACAGGTGGCGGTTGCGCAACTCGTGGTGTAGCTGGCGGTGCCCTTGTCGGAGACATGGGAAACAACGCAAGTCTGGGTGCAATGAGGAGCTACCGTATAGGTGACGGTGCAGGAAGACGAGGACGAGGAAGCGGACGTCGAAGAGACGGACAAGGACGGCTCGGGATCGTCAGGCTTCTCCCCTTCACCACCACCGCCACGTCCTTTACCCTTCCGCTTGCCTTTTCCTGGACGATTCTTGCCCTTGCCGAACCCAGAGCCCCATCCGAAAATGTCACCGAGAAGCAGAAGTGCTGTATCGTCGAGGTCATTATCGAACCGGAGGTCGGTGAGCCCTCTTTCTCTTTCTTCATAGTCGTCTTCACCGCCACCGCCACCGCTGCCATCATCATCATCATCGTCATCATCGTGATCGTCGTCGTCGTCGTTGTCATCCTCGTCGTCGCCATCATCATTGCCATCATTATTGTCGTCGTCATCGCCGTCATCGTCGCCATCGTCACCGCCATCGCCAGCGGTCTCGGTGGGTTGGTCATGATTGCTGGTCTTCGTGGGTTGATCGTGCTTGTCCGTTGTCTCTGGGTCCAACTTAGGTGTCTCGGTGGGCGATTTGTCAGCTCCAGATGACTGAGAGCCAATGTTGGAACTGCTTGTCTCAATACGAGATGGCAAACTCTGCGTCGATGATTCGGAGCCGGGAACAGTTGAGCCATTCTCTGACGAGGGGGGGTCAGATGGCTTCTCAGGCCAAGGGTACCCATCGGGGTTGGTGTCCGGCGGGCGTTGGCAGACCTCGTCGGGAACCAAACACATTGGGTAGCAGAGGTTGGTCGAGATACACCGCCAGGCAGGAAGGCTAGTTGGAATCCCTTGTCCATCCGAGACTATTGTGGTTGGGATGTCGATCGACAGCCAAGTTACGCTAGTCGTTTTGTAACTTCCGTCAGACTCGGCCGAAGTCGCAACCAGGGGCTTGACGGTGATGGTACCGCCAGGTGGGACAATGGCAGTGGCTGCAGAGGTTGTAGAGACCGAAGTGGCGGAAGGCGGGCTGGGAAGTCTTTCGGAACTAGTGATAATAGGCGGGACGGTGGTCTGGATGGGAAGGGTGCTCGATGCGACGTGGGTGGCTGTTTGGCTTTGTCGACTTCTGGAAGTGACACCTGCAGGGAGAGATGAGCTTTGTGAGGGCGGTAACACAGACTTCGAGGCGACAAATGACTTTGAGGAGCTGACAGAAGACCTTTGGCTGGTGCCAAGGCTGCTGTCCTGGGTCGCGAGCGTTGGAGAGCTAGAGGAGTCCTTTGAGAAGCTGAAAGAGGGTATCGAACTCTCGACATGACTGCTGTTCTGTGTAGCAAGTGTCGGAAAGATAGAGGGGCTCTTGGAGGATTCGAGGCTTCGGGTTTGATTCCAGGGAGCAGTTCTCGAGGTAACCCTGCCACTGGGTGCAGTGCCAGAACCACTCCAGAAAATGCCAGAGGTCGTAGTTGAGTGGTTCTTTTGAGATGTGAGCGGTACGCTCAGAGATGAAGTCAGGTTCCAGTTTGACGGGAACTGATGGGGCCGGGTTGCAGAAGTGTTGCCAGGATGAAGACTCGAAGTGGTAGCATTGCTGGGGATTCCAGAGAATCCGCTAGGAAAACCACCAGAGGCTGTATTATGGGAAGCAGTGACTCGGATGCTGGGGAGGTTGCCCGGAAGGTGAGGTCTAGAGGTCAACACAGAGTCGTGAGTGGAGGTCGGGTCGTAAACAGTCATGACGGTTGTGTAAACCTGGGGAACCAGAGTCGTCTTGCCGCATGCGCAAGAACACGTGGAGCCGCTTGAGTTGTCCAGGATTCTTGCGCCGCTGGTCTGGCTCTCACAATGGCAGCCAAGTGCTTCTGTTGCGGACTTAACTTGGAATCGATGTTAGCAGCATTTGGACACGATAGACATAAGATAATACTTACGAGAAGAGGCCAGTACGACCTGTGATAAGAGGAGCAGCCAAAAGATCGCCTGGGCCAGGCCAGGCCCGGCGGTGGCCATCTTTTCTGGTAGGAGTCAGTAAGGTAGTCATTTCAGAAATGCTGAGACTCACGAGATGCTTACCGGAAATGGGGAGAAGGAGAAGGATAGACAGGGGCGAAGAGGAGGGAGGTAGGGTGGAGGGAGAAGGGGAGAGGTAGGAGGATGTAGGTTGTCGTGGGTGGTATTTAATAAAGTGAAGGGGAAGAGGAGGAAGAGAGAAAAGAGAAAATGTTTTGCTGGGTCGCCGTGTGGGCGAATAAAATCTTTGCTGTCTGTAGCAGAGACGGAAGGAAGGTACCACAAACACGGACGCTCCTGCTCAGTCGGGAAGAACAGAACGGGAACTCGACCAGCAAAATCCCCACAAAGAACCGGACACACCCACCTCCCCTTCAAGAATCTTTGCTGGATGGAGTTAGGGCATAACTAGAGATTGTAATTCACCGAGCTGATCTCTTTGGGTAGGCATAAATTAGCCGAGATATTCGGAGTATTCCCATGCTCTCGATACACACGCATTGGTGTTTTGAATCTTGTGTCACCAGCCTCCCAGAGACTAGAAAGGGAGAGCATCTGCATTCACTCTTTACCAAAAGCATGGAATAGTCCGTTTGATAATCCGTGCTTTATCTCAAAAATCTGTATGTGCCCGCTAGCAGCCCCTCTTGAATATCGTCGAATTCTCCCTAGTTGAGCAAACCAACTTAGACGGCCAACTGACGTGGGTAGTACCAAATACTTCAAAGTAGTCATAAGGCGGGAACTAGAGATGCAATTGCATATTGTAGCATTCATGAAGATCTTATTTGAAGTAAATTGCTCAAAGTTTGGTCAAGTCCACTCCCAAGAGACGTCACATGCACATGTCGTATGACATGGCAACGTGTAACTTGGGTGCCGTCGAATTCGCTCGCATTAACTCAAAAACATGTCTCAATCTTGAAGTGCATTCGCAGAAATCAAACCCCCCTAGATCCTGCTCCTGTCCCGCGTATCCTTGACAACGTCAAAACCAGCCCACTGGTCCAAAGCCGCCCGAATCTCGACGGCGTACTGCGGAATGCCCCCGGCAAAGTTGACCTGCTCGAACGCCTTGCCCGGCATGGAGCCGCCCATGTACGTCGACCGCGTCGTCGGGAACAGGGAGGCGTCGCTCAGCGCGTTGATCCTCTTCTTCCAGGCCTTGGTGGCCTCGGCCGTCGGGTTGACGTACTTGATGTTCTCCCGCTGGATCTTGCGGATGCAGTGCGCGATCCACCGCCCCTGGACCTCGACCGTCGAGGGCCCGTTGCTGAGCAGAGTCGGCCCGTGGGGGCCGTACATGTGGAACATGTTGGGGTACCCGCTGACCGTCGTGCCCAGGTACGTGTTTGCCGCGGCCTTCCACTCGTCCTGCAGGTAGGTGTCGTTGATGCTCTTGAGGCCCATGTTGGTCATACCGCCGGTGGTGATGTCCTAACACAGTCTTTGAGTTAGCTCATGTCAGGACACAAATGTCGAGGCTGTGCCCTGGGAACAAAGACGAAGATCGTCGTGGCTGTGTCAGACGAGAGAAACTGGGTGCTACTCACAAATCCCGTGGCAATGGCAACCACGTCAAACTCATAATGGGACCCGTCCTCCAGCTTGATGCCCGTCTCTGTGAAACTCGCAATGCCGTTCTTGCTGATGTCGATGACGTCCACGTTAGACTTGTTGAACTGCTCGTAGTAGTTCTGCTCCAGGCAGGGCCTCTTGACGCCAAAGAAGTGAGGCATCTTGTCGACCGTCGGCGCCAGTATGTCCCTCTTCCTCGCGTCGCCGATGCGTAGCCGGACATTCTTCGACCAGAACTTGTACGCCTCCTTGTTCGCCTCGGCGCTGTACAGCATGTCCTTGTAGTTGCCGAGCCAGAACCGGAAGCCGCCGTGGTCCCAGAGGGAGCGGTAGAACGCCTCTCTCTCCGCGGGGGAGTCGTCGAACGTGCTGCGCTCGTGCATCCCGTAGAAGAAGCCGCCGAAGCACTTCTCGCGCAGCTGGAACAGCCGCGGGTACCACTCCTTGCTGACGTCCTGCTCCGCCGCGGTGAGAGGCCGCTTGCCCATCGGCACGGCCAGGTTCGGCGTCCGCTGGAACACCTTCAGCTCGCCGTTCTCGCCGACGAGCTGGCCCCATTCCTGCGAGATCTGGACGCCCGAGGCGCCGGTGCCGATGACTGCGCACCGCTTCCCGCGGACGTCGACGTCCTCCTCGGGCCAGAAGGAGGAGTGGTGGACGACGCCCTTGAACTTCTCCACGCCGGGCCAGTTCGGGATGTAGCGCTTTGAGGCCTGCGGGTTTCAATGAGCACATGTGATCTGGCCGAGGTATGGGGGTAAGGGCGGGGTTTCTGCTCACAAAGCCGGCGGCGACAACGAAGTACTTGGCCTTTGCCAGGCGGCCGTCGGCCGTCTTGATGTGCCACTTCCCTTCGGTAGGGTTAAACTGGGCGCCAACCACGACAGTCTCAAAAGAGCAGTCCTTGGAGATGTTCAGGACCTGTAGATCTAATCAGAAACAAACCTACAAGGACTCGGTTGGGGCCGTGAAAGACGTACTCGATCGACATGGTCGAAGTAGGCCCTCAGTTCTTGAAAGTTGGGGTAGTTCGTCGACCACGTCCAGCCTTTGAAGACCTCGGGCCACGAGAATTCATATTCTGGGACTTCGGAGTCGACGCGCGCTCCGGGGTAGCGGTTCCATCTCCAGGTTCCTCCGAGGGAAGTCCCAGCCTCGTAGATGACGGCGTTGAGGCCCGTCTCCCGCAGGGTCTTCAGCATGAACACGCCGCCTGTAGTAACAATGAGTTAGTCCAATGATTAATATCATCCGATCATCATAATCTTGGAAGGTAGGCTGCTTCGTACCAAATCCACCACCAACGATGAGCGCATCCACATCGAGATTGTCAGCATAGGGGCCAGTCGTCTGGCGCCGCGCAGCGTAATCCGACAGCTCGGTCGCGAACTTCTTCTGGCTCGATGTTGCCACCGCCATGGTTGCAATGAGGTTTTTGGAAGAACTAACGTATTCAAGATTGTGTCGCAAAGCTGTAAGGTCGTGCGTCCACCGGTAGACGTCACTGTGTGCTCAGCCAATCTTTAATCCAGCCGAATCCCACGACTGGACGCTTCCTTATATTAACACATCGAACGAGGGGTCTTTTCAGTTTGTTTGAAGTAATAGTCAGGCGTGACATCAGACGAAAGCTCCATCATCGCGAAGCTTGAACCCCGGATATTCCAACGTTGGACGGACGAGGGGCCAACCAACAAAAGCGGAAGCGGTGCGGGAAAAGCAGAACCGCAGTCGCACTCGATGTCACACGGCATTAGACAGGTCGTCGCACAAAACGTAAACACACGCGTGAGAGAGGTCGACATCGCAGCGAAACGCAGACAGAGACCCCTTCGACGCAAGGATCATCCAATACCTCGACTACCTTGCCCCCTCACAACGACGTAGGCCGCGCAACATAGTCACAACACCAAAGTCCGGAGCTATTTGCGGATCCGCATGCATGCCCAGCTGGCAGCGTTGCAGAAACACTAGCAGAGAGAGAGAACGCGTGTGCCGTCGCGGATCCGCACCCTGTATGCCGTGTTACCGCAGCTCATGCGGGGAAACGAAAACCTTCATGCCGCGACGGAGAAGGGTTGCCCCCTGCCCTGGACGAATCACAAAGCTGAACCCGGGACGCTCGACGCTTAATCCTTGTCCGGTTTCTTCTGTCTCGTAGTACGCCCCTCTTGGGTTATCCGGCAATTTCGACATCATGAACCGAGGTCCCATATCGGGGACCGACTGCTGCAGAGGCGTTTTCTCGGATTCTTGTTCTGCACCGTCCATGCGAGATTACGTTGGATGATGGGGCGGAATCTGTTGATGACAGCTGCGGTTCCGGCTGAATGTGGGATGCCTCCTGCAGACATGCCAAACGCCAAGGAATAAGCCGTATGGTAAGCTCTCGTGGGTGATGAGATCCGGAGGCTTCTGGGATCCTATGTCATATCCTCCCGCCCGTTCTCCTCCTTCACAGTTCATCCCATTGAAGCCTCATCGTTTTGCAGTTCTTTTTGCCCCCATCAGCGAGACTACCTAATCGTTCACCATGCCTCTCTCATCTCAAACTGTCGACGAGCTCCGGTGCGTCGTCAACAACGCGACCAGCGACCCGCACACCATCCCAGGAACGACGGTCGTAGTCGTGGACCGGAGCGGGGCCGAGCACTTCGCTCACTCCTCCGGAAAGCGCGGGATCTCGTCCTCGGAGCCCATGGGCCTGGAAAACGTCTTCTGGATCGCCTCCTGCACCAAGATGGTCGCCGGGATCGCGTGCATGCAGCTCGTCGAGCAGGGCGTGCTGAAGCTGGACGACTCTGACCACCTGGAGAAGCTGTGCCCGGAGCTCGCGGACATCAAGGTCCTGAACGCGGAGGGGAAGCTCGAGGAGAAGAAGAGGGGCATCACGCTGCGCATGTTGCTCACGCACACGGCCGGGTTCGCGTACACTTTCTTCAACAACAGGCTGCGCGAGTGGAGTCTACCCGCTGGCGTCGATGAGTTCTCGGGCAGCATCCGCGACATGATGGCGCCTCTCATCTTCCAGCCCGGGGAGGGCTGGGAGTATGGTGTAAGTTGACACCCGTGTGATACCAGTGTTTGGATGTCTCTCTGACTTGGACGCAGACTGGAATCGACTGGGCCGGCATCGCCCTGGAGCGTGCGACGAACACGACTCTGAATGCCTACATCCAGGAGAACATCTGCCAGCCTCTCGGCCTGAAAAACGTCAACATGTTCCCAACGCCTTCGATGAAGGAGAACCTGGCCTTCATGCACTACAAGAGACCCGACGGAACGGTCATCCCGCGAGACCACCCCTTGCACCGTCCGCTGATCGTCCAGACTGACGAGGAGATTACCAGCTGCTTCAACAGCGGCGGAGCGGGACTATTTGCGAAGCCTCAGGAATACGCCAGTAAGAAACACGTTCCCAGAAGCTTGGGCTTATGAACTGACGCCTCTAGAAATTCTGGCGGTGCTGTTGAACGACGGAACCTGTCCCATCACGAAGTCGCAGATCCTGAAGAAGGAGACGGTGGACGAGATGTTCAAAAACCAGGTCCCGCAGCACAGTGACTTCAACACGTACGGCCTGGAAGACTCCAAGCCGGAGCTGTCGAATAAGATCCCGATGCTCAAGCCGAGCACCGCGCCCCAAGGCTGGGGATTGACGTTCATGCTGTCTTCGGGGCTGGCAACTGGCGTTCCTGACGGATCCGCGGACTGGGCCGGCCTTCCGAACCTGTTCTGGTGGTGCGACCGAAAAAACGGTGTTGCTGGAATGGTCTGCTCTCAGATCTTACCGTTCGGCGACCCAGCCGTGTTGGGGCTGATGGCAGACGTGCAAACGGCGGTTTATAAGGGGTTAAAGGAGGCGGCTTGAGACTAGTGGTGTCTTTTGCCTATGTTTGGGACGCTTGTGAGATCTGAGTGACGTTTTGTACATTGAGTATGCTGAATTCGGTTCCAGTACGAAGGACGAATCACGTCTTTTCAGTATCTTCAGGTAGCTTACGGTACCGGGCTTGTAGCTCTGCCACAGCAATCATTTGATGCAATCCACAGTGAAGTCTGGATCAAGTCGACTGGCTGAGGGTACCAGAGAGCAGTAAAACGAGAGGGTACCCTCCCGCTAGAGTCTCAGTGTTTGCTGTTCATGAGCAGATAATGTCGAGAAACAAGGGCGGAGATGTTCAGATCCCGCGCGGATTGGCTCGAGCTTCAAAGGAATTTCCCCATTGACTCGCCGTTTGGAGGCCCGTCTAGCCAGGACCAGCCTTTTCCTAACTCCTGAAGTACACGTAGGGCCCTCGTAGTCCATAGAGACACCACCACCACCATACCCCGAACAGCACTAAGGGTCTGCGGGGACAGAAGCCGTATGCACCCCGCTTGTCCCATGCAACTAAAACGCGGGGATGACAAGGACAAGCCTGTGTAAGCCTCGTTTCGGATGGCCGGACCTCTTACTGGGTCACGGGAGAACCAGCGGGGGGCGCTGTCGGGGAATATGAAGGCACTCTCTTGGCTCTTGTGCTTCTGGGCTGTCATAATTACGAGGCCCTTGTTGTTGTGAGTGATGTGGCCAGGTCACGTCTTCCGCCGTCGTGAAACCGTCCCCGCGCACATCATCTTCAACCTACGCATCTCCGGTACATGACTTAGCAGTCGAGATGAGAAGGCAGAACAGCAGCTGTGATCAGTGTCGAAAGGGAAAGCGGGCTTGCGATGCTGGAGCAGTGAAGGACCTGCAGCTTTGCCTCGACGCCGAGCTGCAGTGGGAGGTTGGTAGGTTCCCGTCGATGCCCCCCGTCGTTCTCCGGTCCCGAGTAACCAAACCCACGGAACCAGATTGGCAAGATGTGATGGGACCATGTTCTAACTGCCGAAAAACCAAAAAGAATTGCACCTTCGACTGGGTCCGGTCGCAGCAGCTCCAGATCCGCGAGAGGAGGCAGTCGTTCGCCTCCGACACGCATCCGACGCCGAGTCGGAAACGGATCAAGTCGACACATGACCAAGCTTCCATATCTTCTGAATCGCTACTTGGATGGGACATCAGCTATGATGGCAGCTTCCCGCCGTTTACTCCCGACGCTACGAATCTCCTGAACGACCCGGGATTACTCGCGCTCTCTGAACCGGTGTTCGAACCCAGCAACTGCGAGAACTTCACACTATCGCCAGCCAACGATACCGCAAGCAACGAATCGTTCGCCGACGACCTGTCACTAATCTGGCCCGCCTCCGAGTCGACGTCGATTTTAAGCTGCACATCGGATGCATTGCCCGAATTGAACGACTTCACCACCACCAACCCGTCGTCGCACGTCCCTCATCCCACCAATACACATCGTCAAGCCGAGGCCTCCTCCGCACGAGCCGCCGCAGGAAAGAGCCGCAAGCGACCGGCAGCGCAGAGACGAAGGAGCCAGAACCTTGGGATGTCGGAGTTTTCCCCGACGCAGCGCATGATCGACCGGACGAACGGCGGGCTGCTGACGGACAACCTCATGCGGTTGTACCACGACGTCATGGAGGGCGCGCTGGCCTGCTGGCTGACGGAGCAGAACTGTCCGTACCTGGCGCTGTCGAGTACGCCGGAGGATGGCGGTGCGTCCGAGATGAGCTTAGGTTTTCCGAATAGGATCTATCGCCGCGTCGTCCGGTTAGATCGCTCCCTGGGAGCCCTTGGGATCAAGCTGCTTGCGCCGTCGGAGGATCGAAAGGCTGCGAGGGCGCTTCACGTCTCGATCATGGCTTTCACGGCCCAGTGGGCGCAGGGGAGTCGGAGGAGTCGGGCCCGGTACCGCTCACCGGGAGATGAGTCGGTGCTGTCCGGCATGGTGGAGGAATTTGACGAGGCGCTGCAGGTTTCGTTTTGGAATCAGGCTCGGAGGGCGTTGAACGACTGCGCGGAGGTCGATTCGTTCAAAGTGGCCTTTGCGGAGCTGGTCTTTGGCCTCACGCAGAAATACGTGCCCGATGCTGAGGATTCCGGTTTCGAGACTTGTATCGATGTCGAGGGTGGGGTGTTCTCTGAGCAGATTCGGAGAGCCTTCGACAAGGATTACAATCTCTATCTGGAAAGGGCAGCCCGGAGACTCCACGTTCTTAGAAGGCGGTCAGAGTGTTATGAGAAACGGGCGGCCACGACACAAAGCGACAAGTTCGAACGACAAAGAGGTACGAAGGCCAAGGACTCCGAAGAAAAGCGAACAATGGAGTTGATCTTCTGGCTGGCTGTCATGTTCGACACTCTATCCGCTGCAATAACGGAGCGGCCTGTCACGGTCTCTGATGAAGAGAGCCAGGAAAACGGCATGGCCGACCTGGCGGAAAAGAAGGGCAACACGGAGAACGAGAAGCCAGGAGACCGCTGGAACGATCGCGCTATCATAAAGCGGCATCAGAAGCTAGCGCCCCTGAGATGGCCTTGCCCAGAGGACTCGATCTCCCGCGAGCTGAGAGACGCGGCCCCAGTCAAAGTCCTTCTCTTCCGCAAGATCACCCGGCTGCAGACCTTGTCCTCCCGCGGTGCCAGGGGGCCTGCCATCGAAGACGCCATCCAAGACGCCCTCTCAGTATACCGGCACTGGAACATGACCTACGGCCCCCTATTTCAGGACTGCATACAGCATCACAGCTCGCTCCCGTCAAAGGTGCAGAGTTGGTATGTCTGTCTACTCGGACACTGGCTCCTGGCTGCCATGATTCTCGCCGACTGCGTTGCCTTGGTGGACGAGCAGGGCCTCGGCATGGCAGCCCAGGCCCAAGGTCGAACGGAGGCGAACCTCGTAGCCAGCCTACGAGAGACGAGCAGCCGCATGGTCTCGGACCTTGCCAGAGTCTCTGCACCACAGGAAGGCGACGTCGGAAGCTTCTCAGAGCTTCACCCAGCGATCTATGAGGGGGCCGTGCTGACCGAGCCGTGGACGATGGTCCTGATACGGTCTTTTGCTATGGGTGGAACTCTGCTACTCCAAGAGGCAACAGGGTTGGAGCCAAGCGGTCGCCCGGCTCACTTTCCGGAGGATCTATTCAGCCGGTGTGAAGATTGCATAAAGGCTCTCTGGTACCTGGGTCGCAAGTCGAGTCTGTCCAGACAAGTGGCAGGGATATTGGCCGGCGGCCTGCAGGAAGAACGACTTAAGATGTTTGGGTTTGGGGCACACTTCACACGAGACCAAGGATCCGCGGTGCATAGCCAAGTTGAGGTCATGTAGGGAAGCACAAGAGAAACGGGTAGGACTGCTCCAAGCGCAAATTGCTGTAGGTGCACCAGTGAGGGTCTGAAGAGATGAAGAAGGATGCACGCATCTGCGTCTCGGCTGTGTGCAGTTACTTCTTCGATACGGCCAACGGCAGCCGTGTTAATGAGGAGTTCGCTTATGGCCCAATAATGTCTTCGATGAAGTAACACAAGTCGAGGTGAGTCCCGCCTCGCGTGGTTTATGCCACGGGCCGATCGGGAGCAGCACAGACGGCGGGAAAGAGATCTCGGAGCGTCTTCGGCACAAGATTGTTGTACCATGGAATCATCCGTGCATGGGCATGTATGGGAGTAGCCACCGCTCCAGTTCAGATGGGAGATCGGGTGAGGAGATGGAGATGGAGAGAGTTTAGACTGCTCGTTAGTTTTGAGTAAAAGTGGTGAGAGATGAGGACATGAGGTGACGTAACCGCTGAACCCCGCTGTGGGCCCCCTCGGCCGGCTGCATGGTCCCGCATGGCCCCGCACCGGGCGACTGTCCCCCGCCGTCCCGCCTCCGCACGGCATCCTGTCACCCCTTGCGTGTAAACCAAGTTTCCTACCGCCGGAAAGGTCATAGAGTTTTAAACCTTGACTGTAGTCGATAACAGCTGTGTGTGAGAATCGACAGAGTAATCTTTTCATCTTACCCTTTCGTGACAGCAAATCAGCCAACCAAAGAGAATCCCACCCAGTTGCTGCTCAACATGGCCGACCCTTCAGCCCGCGACCAGCTCACGAAGCGCCAACTGCCATCCATGACCCTCGCACAAGGGCTAAATGGTCTCCCAGGCGCAGAAGCCCGCACGGCATCCGCTTCGGACGACGCCCAGTCCCGCTTTGCAGTCTCGGGCACGGCGGTCGTGACGGGCGGCACGGGGGCCATCGCCCAGGCCGTCGTCCGCGCGATGCTACAGCACGGCCTCACCGGACTCATGCTCCTGGACCTGGAAGTCACGTCCCCCGACGCTGTCAAGCAAATTGAGGCTCTCCGCGAAGCCTTCCCGAATGCCAAGATCGAGGCGCTGTCTGTGGACGTCACGGACGAGGACGGCGTCGGGAGGGCCATGGAACGCACCGCCGAGACGCTGGGAGGGATCGACCACTTGATCTGCTTTGCGGGCGTCGTTGGGTGCGTGCACGCCTTGGATATGCCCGCCGCGCAGTTCAGGAAGATCGTCGACATCAACACCACGGGCGCCTTCATCTGCGCACAGGCCGCCGCGAGGGTCATGGTCCGCCAGGGGCGGGGAGGCAGGATCGTCTTCACGGCGAGCATATCGGCGCACAGAGTCAACTTTCCGCAGCCGCAGGTGGCGTACAACACGAGCAAGGGGGCGCTCTTGATGCTCAAGAGCAGTCTCGCGGCGGAGTGGGCCAGGTACGGCATCAACGTCAACAGCATCAGCCCGGGCTACATGGACACTGTGCTGAACGAGGGTGAGGGGCTGGCGGAGGCGAGACGGATTTGGGCGGAGAGAAACCCGGCAGGCCGGATGGGGATGCCGGAAGAAGTAGCTGGCGTGGTCGTCATGCTGTGCTCCAAGGCAGGCAGCTATTTCAACGGTAGCGATTTGGTGGTAGATGGCGGTGGTGTTGTATTCTAGAGTTCAGAGATCCCAGGGGTTTGGTAGCACTTAGGTGGACTCGAGTGCTTGATGGTGGGGCACCCAGTTGCTTGAGCTGAAAGTACCTGTTCAATTCACTTTGAGCAGGAAAGGCTGGTTCTTACAACTTTGTACTCCTGAAAGCAGTACCTGTGTGTCTCATTGAATTCCAGCAGGAATACTGGAAAGCACAAGATCCCACCTTCCGCTGTTGATTTCAGGCACTGAAGAATGCTTGTATGGTTGCAGCTGCCTGTGTTCAATGGTCCTGTGTGACGAAAGCGCCGGTAAGTGCGCAGATTAGGTAGCAGGTAAAGGTGGGGTGCACCTGCTCACAGACCCCACCATAGATAAGGCTCAGTCACGTGCCTTATCAGCCACCAGGGCACCTAAATTCTCGGACGTCGCCAGCCCAAATTCTGTTTCAGTCGCTAACGAGTCGCCAATGTTCAACGCGTCAACACCAGGATCCACACCACAACGCGCCCACCATGAGCTCATACAGGCCATCATCCTACCGTCCAGGTAGGGACAACCCTCGCGACAACCGCAGTGGCGGCCGCGACCGCTATGATTCCTATGCCCCTCCGCCTGGAGCCGACACCTGGCGGTCTCCTTGGCCTGAGGACCGCAATCGTGAGTACCGTCGACGCTCCCGCTCTCGCTCTCGCTCCCGCTCGCGCTCCCGGTCGCCCCCGAGGCACTTCAATCACTATGATTCTTACAGAGGAGGCAACACAGGCCGAAGATCCGGAGCATACGATGGCTACAGGCCTCCTCAGGGCGACTTCACCTTCCGTATGGAGAAGCCCGCTGGTGTAGCCGACTTCTCGAACAGCTACCGCCCGCGTCAGGGTAACGACGGACGTAGGAGTCGCGGTCGGGGAGGTCCCTTCGCTGGTCGCGGTCGCGGTCGTGGCGGATACCAGAAAATCATCCCAGCTGAGAGAGAGCTGCTTCGTAGCCGCAAGGATGGCGTCGACGAGAACCTGGTCAGCGATGCCGACGCCGGTATAACGTACCGCGACGTGGACGAGCTGTCCGACGACGACGAAGCTGATATGGACATCTCGGACAACTCGGACGATGAGGCGGACCAGCCATCCAGCAAGCGTGTCCGTCGCGACGAAAACGACGAATCGGGCAACAGCGTTCCCAAGTGGTCCAACCCGGACCCGTATACGGCACTCCCCCCGCCCGACGCCGACGCGCAGCGCAAGAAGAGGGACATGGTGAAGCTGATCCGCAAGGCCCGCGTCGACAACGAAGCTGCAGCAGACAAGCTCGCGGCAAGCACCGAGGCCGACGAGTTCATTTCTTTCGATCTCGAGGCTGGCGCCGACGACCAAGAGGAGGAGATCATCTTGCCTCCTTCCCAGTCGCCGTCCCCCTCCCCCGTGCCTGCCCCGCCCCCCGGCCCTCCCCCTCCCCTTGCTGCCGCACCTGCCTCTCGAGAGCCTCCGTCTGGACCTCGCGCCGATCTCGACAAACAGCCCGCGTCCCGCCACGCCAACGCGTTAGCGACCTCGACAGCACCTTCCACTCCTGTCAACAACAACAGACCCGCCGGCCTACCTGCGAAGCCTCTTGTCCCCGACGACGCACTCGGATCTCGCAAGCGAACTGCTGACGACCAGATCAAGCCTCCTACGTACGGTCCTTTGAAGAAGGCGAACAAGATGCCTGTTGGCGGTGACGTTCTTCCCGAATGGGTCATTTCCAGGAACGAGGATCCCACTCCCTGGGTCAAAACTGATCATTCAAAGTCTTCGAACATTAGCGTCTGGTGAGTGCGATGACTGCCTTTCGTCGCGACCTTCTCTCACCCGTCACAGGCTTCACAAGGAAATCGTGGACTTCTACGACCACGTCAAGCCCCAGGCTTTTGAGCATGAGATGCGCACTCGGCTCGTCGACAGACTTCGAAGGGCCCTGAAGACGAGTCGCTACTACAGGGACTGTGACGTCTCGCCCTTCGGATCTTACATGTCGGGCTTGTACCTACCGACGGCCGATATGGACTTGGTCGTCTGCGCCAAGCGCTGGAGGGACGGCGGCCCCTCGGAGTTTTTCGGCATCAAGGCCCTTCGAGGTTTTGGCAAGTTTCTTTCTAACGTGAAGATCACCCACTATAACAGCATGGAGTTCATCGCCAGTGCCAAGGTGCCTCTCGTCAAGTACATCGATAACATCACTGGTCTCAGGGTCGACATATCGTTCGACCGTCTCGATGGACCCCAAGCCGTCAAGACGTTCGCGGAGTGGAAGAAGCAGTACCCCGCCATGCCTATTCTCGTCACCATGGTCAAGCATTTCCTCGCCATGCGCGGCCTCAACGAGCCAGTCAACGGCGGCATTGGCAGCTTCACAGTCACATGCATGGTCGTCAGCATGTTGCAGTTGATGCCTCAAGTCCAGAGCCGGAACCTCGTCCCTGATCACCACCTTGGTGAGATGCTTTTGGAGTTCTTCGACCTTTACGGAAACAGGTTCGACTACCGCAACACCGCCATCCGTTTGAACCCTCCAGGATACATGCACAAGGTACGCCAGTGTCCAATCATATTCTTGCTGCCCTCCTAACAGCCCACAGACTCGAGTTCGCGACGTGGTATACAAGAACATGGACCGCATTTCTGTCATCGACCCTAACAACTCCGCCAACGACATTTCGGGCGGTTCCAGCAACGCTCGTCTAATCTTGGACGAGTTCCGCATCGCGCATCACAAGCTGCAGAAGCGAATGGCCGATCTTTCTCAGGATGTCCCTGAAGGCAAACGGCCTGCCAGCATTCTCGAGACCATTTTCGCCGGCAACTACTCATCTTTCCGACAGCAACGTGCACACCTCCGCAAGCTTTACGACTCCAAGTGACACGACGACGGTACGAAGATAGTGACTCGACCTGCTTGAACTGTTCGAAATACATGCAGCGGGATGGTTTATACGACGCGGTGGATTGCAAGAATTTTTCGAGGATTACGGGATACTACTTGCTACGCACTTTCACATTTGCTTAGACTGGGTATCGCTCCAGGAGGGAGACGGAGTCTACCAGAGGCGGTTCTTTCTGTTATCGATACCCCCTACTGCCGGCCCGGCAAGAGTCGGAGCTGAGCCTTCTCACTCTCTCTCTATCTCTTTCTCTTTCTATTTTTCTGTCTGTCTCTCACACATTATTTTTGTTTCAGGCTTCGAAACGACTTGTACTATAACAAGATGCGGGCGGTTCACGGATTGACTCACAGGCCCCAGTCTCTCTGCGTCGGTTGTGCGCAACCGCCCATTTTCTTTTGGCAGCGTGGGCCAGCCCTAGTGGGCTATGAATGAAGAAGGACTTTTCTAGAACCGCGGAACGCTCACTAACCACTACAGTGTTGCCGTTCCATCTAGGGAGCGACAATGCCGCTTTCCCACCCTTTTTGACGCTGACCGTTCGCAGGTAGACAGGGGCCCCCGCAGCTCTTCGGAGTCTTGCGCGGGCTTCGCGACGAGGTCAACTTTGCGCCCTGAAAATGGGCAATTTGTTGGCGTCGACAACTCGCACAAACCTGCTGGTGCCCCTCGGGGCGCCGGCGCTTTTCTCACTGCATTCTGTGCCGTGCGCATGGTTGTGGAGAGGGAGCTATCATCTCGCGGCTGAACATACGGCTGTTCTGGGATCTTTGGAAAGGTCGCGCGGTCACGGGAGTGAGAAGTGAGCTGACCATCTCTCACGGTGGCCGGGTCTCTCAGTCGCGGCTGCCAGTGACGACAGCCAAGAAAGAAGCGAGTGCTGCTGCCGGGGCAACTTTTTGCTCCTCAAAGCTGCGCCGCAGAATGCGCCCGGAGCCTTTCGCGCGACAGCTGTTTTCCCCCAGCAACGGCGCATGATACTTGAAGCGCCGGCACTACATATATCCGTATCTGCTAGGGCACCTAAAGCCCCGTCTCGGGCTCGAGGTCAACAAATTGGCATCGCACATTGATCGTACGGAGTAAGAAAAGGCATTGTCGAGCTACGGCTTGAAGATCCTTGATCAAGCCAAGGGGCGGGCCTATGTATCCCAACAGGTTGGGAGTTGGGAATCGGCGCGAAGGAGCACCGAGATCACGCATACCTGAGTGCCATCCATCCCTGGGCATCTGGAAAGATGGACCGTTGCCTTGGAACCGTTGGCAGGCACACAGATGACAGGGCGCGAATCTGATGGACCGGGGTATGCCGATGACAGCCCGAGCGAGCAGCATTTTATCCATTTTCCACGCCTCGGCAAGCTTTTCCCATCGCGCTGCTCGAAGAAATCAAGACGCGAGCGTCGCACCAAGTCGGGAGCGAGAGGGACCAGCCAAGCGGCTACTGCGACTTTTTGCTCTTGTGTCTCAACCCCTCTCGGGGTAACGTTGCAGTGGGATCCCACCAAACAAAGGCACCAAAGCTGAAGGATTCTCCCTCCATCCAGATGTTAGCAGGCAGGAAACAGAGAGAAAACTCTGCTGTACGGATATTAGCCATGCGACTACGACCGTCGACCCTGAGCGCGAGATTAGCGACGGGGGCCGTAAGGCGACCGCAGGGACTGATGATGTGCTGGGGGCTTTCTTCGGGGGGTCTGCGGAGGACCTCGGCTTGACGGTCTGTAGAAGAGTTTGCTCGGCGTTGACAGCATTTGACAAGGGTTAGTTCCGATTTCGAGCGATGTCAAGAAAAATTCTGCGTGTCAGTTAGGAGAACGAGCTCTGGGCAGGAAATCAGGTGCGATGTTGAATGATTTTGAGATGCGAGGAGGTGCGGCGCTAACAAGCGGTCCATTCAAGCTGCGAGGGGCGGGCTGGGGGCGCTGTCTTTTCTGGGGCCGCTAGGGGTGATTGATGCACTGAACACTGAAGCGCTGCACTAACAACACGTGAGCCGAGACCGAGAACGAGAGCTTTGGCGGGGACTTTCCATGTCTTGGGTAATGCGACAGCTGTGAACCAACGACCAATGGTTCTGTCAAGAATCGTAGATGCGCACGCTCGTAGGGGTTGTATGGGCCCTCTTGTCCCTGTTGTATTGATTAATTGATCGTGTTCTTCTTACTGTTTTCGCGCACGCGCACCCCTGAAGGAGATTGGTGCGCCACGTCACATGCGAGCCACTAACTCCGATATACCGCGTAAACGCCGAAGTGTACGTGCACCTTCGCCCAGGCCACACACATATGGCCCTTCCATTCAACAGGTTCCGTCACAATACCGCGACCAGCCGAGGGCAGCATGGAAATTGGAACCCGGGAATCTGCCTCAATCTCGCAGCGAGCCATCGATGGCTCAGCTAAACTCCGGGAGCATGCTGACGTTGGTGTTCCTGGTAGTACTTAGTGTGTGAGCAGAAAAAACTTGGGTGCCTGATGACTCGATGGGAGTCTGAAAAGTCTGGGTAAGGTTCATATTGGGATTGCTGCGGCTCTTGGCATCTTGGCCTAGGATTGCCCTTCTCGGAGGGGTGGTCCGACAGATGGCCCGCAAAACAAGGACGGGAGCCCACTGTCTAGGTACCTACGCTGCTCGGGAGGCATTCCCCCGCCCTGCGGGAAGAGTCGCGAAGAATCATGTCGTGTACCCGCAATTAAGGCGGAATGAATGAGCTGAGACGCAAGGCAGAGAGCACCGACAGCGTGAGAAGAGACGAGACCTTGGCATGTCGCAAACTGCAAGATGCAGACGTCGCCCGATGTGCTTCTGAAGCGTCGGTGATGGGCGGCACAATGGTCGTGAAAGGGATAGGGCGCGGTGGTGTTCTCGGTGGATTTTCGATGTTAGTGGTAGAGGGAAGGATTTCGATTTGATCGCGGCAGAGCGGACGCGTGGCGCGCAGGAAACGGCTTTTGTGCAAAAGGCAAGCACGAGGATTCGTACCTAGCAGCGGCACATAGGTTGTCCATCGCGATACCTACCTGCCGTCCAGTTCAGGTCCCCGGGTACTTTGATTGTCCCTGTCTCCCCCTAGTAATAGGTGCTGACAGGTGTATCGAAGGCAGGTTTGGTACTTATTTGGGTCGATTAAGGTAGGTGGTACTCCGTACCTCGCCTTATGATGGGTAACTGCCCGAGTCACTGCCTTGGATCGCGGTGAGATGAGGCGGGTGGCTTGGGACGGGACGAATAAAACGGCGCCTAGGCCAGGGTAGGTACCTGCAGTGTATTGGTTTGCCCAGCCCTCTTGCCTGAGGTGTTTACCGCGCTCGCCTAAAAATCACGGCGCAGTTAGTCACAGCGAGCCGAAGGATCAGACGTGCCTTCCTTTCGCTGGAATTCGGTGCGCTGCAACACTGGCGAGATGAGGCGAGGCTTGCTTGAGTTGAACACGGGGAAGCAGGAGCCATGGACGTGGACTGCGGTTGTTGGTGGGGCTCTGGTGGGGTTCGGGAGGACGACACTGGGGCCGGGGGTTGGGGAAGGCACGACCTGGAGGTGGCAGGTGGCCGGGAGCACTTGCTCTCATTTCTCACTGGCCCTTCCCTTGGACGTCGGCGAGACTGCAGTTGCCTCGCCATGTATTGTCCCGTGATCTGCAAAACACCACGGCACTGGAAGGCAAAGTGAGACGACACCGACATTCGCACGAGTTCTGAGTGGGCGCAGAATACGGTCAGTCTCCCGGACGAGTCTGGACTGGCTGGAGGCTCTCCACGCCGTGACTGATGTATCACTTTTTTCCTGCTGTTCTTTCTGTGCTGTCGAAGAGGCTCAGCTAATGTCTCCAAGGCAGAAACAGGACCCATGGCGAGCTCCGAAAGAGGGTCATGTTACTCGAGGACCAAGCTGGTCAGGTGGCACGAGTCGGCCTGTCGTCTTTCGCCTGTTTGGACTGCCACCGCAGCGCAGCGCACCGCGACAGAAACCCATCGAAATCTGGCAGTCAATCGCCAAGCCTGCGGACGTCGGGCCAGAAGCCGAAGGAAGCAGCATCGAGCAGCCAGGACTGAAAAAGGCCCGCAGGCGCAAGATGATGACATGCTCAATCAACCGCAGCCAGGGATTACAGCCAACTTTTCTTGCAGAAGGTTGCAGTACGGTAGTAATACTCTCTCGCCCACCTCTTCCAGCCGTCTGTGCGGCCCGTACGGAGTATGGGTTGGTTTAAACACCAGCACACCGCAGCCTCAATCTGTTTCCGGTGACTATCAACGGGTGCGGGGGTGGAAACGCCCGTGAGGATTGGCCCGTCGCCTAGAGGAGGGTGTGTGGGAAGGGGGTGACGATGCAGTGCCGACCCTAGTCCGAGGAGCCACTGGCGGATTACGGAGAGGGAGCAGGGGTCGGACATGGACGGGCAAACAGCTCCAACGACTCTGGACTCGCGAGTCGCAACTGGTGTTGGTCCTCGCGGTCTGATTTCACGTGGCTTCATTTTTGGTGGAAGCGCCCGACATGGGCGCACTGAGATTGAGATGGCCTGGCAGGCAAACCGGGGCTCTGCAGCAGCATCAGAGAACCGTCGTCCTCTACGGAGTACCTGCACCCGATCCGACTGCATTGAAGCGGCCAACGGCGCCATGCGGTGTAGTACGTATCTCGCCATCCCTCTCTGGAAGGGCAAAAGTACCATTCAGCATCAGGATCATCATCATCGTCGACAACATCACCAACCCAGCAGCAACGCAGCCTGCTCCCCCTTCGTACCACCAACACGAGACGAGCACCGCACGAGGCAGGCATTCGACACGACATGACGCCGTTCGTGTGGCATTGTATCTGGCGGAGCTGGAGTAAGGTTGCTGTTCGTCTTGGCCCCTCGCTAATACCTGTCTTGCTTGAGCTGTAGCATCGCCCATCATCCAATCTTGTCAGCCACTCAGAGCTCCCAGTCTGCGACCCCGACGCCCTTCTTCTCCGCATCTTGGCTCCCACGCCCAATCCCGACGCCAAATAAACCAGATCACAATCGACAGCTACATATTGCTATTCTCGAGTCTCCAGGCACCTTGTGGATGGCAGGCACGCTGAGAGCTCCTGATGGCCACTTCGCATACCCCGAAAGCGGCGCCATCCTTCATCTTTCCATTCACCACGAGGAGTTCGAATCCCTGGCCGTCGCCCGATGCTCATCCAACCCGTCATGGCAGTTGATCATCCACCCACGCACCCCTGCGCCTCCTCCACACATGCTCCCATCCATCCATGACCGATCACATACCACGGGATGGGCAATCCTCCACGTCGAACCTTGCCTACCCCATGCGCCAACCTTTTGCATTCGGTCCGTCCAATCCATCGGCCAGGGGTCCCTTTCGACTTCCTTCGCCTCTGCTATGTACAAGCCAATGTCAGTCGACGCCGTACCCCGGTGCGACGGGGGTTGCGTCGTTTCCCAGGTTGTGACTCGGAGACCTCTGCATGAGACAACCGCCGCGGCGGCCCCCGAACCGCGTTGCTTCGAACCACGCCCTGCAAGCTGCCGTCCCTTGCCATGCACTGCGCCGGTTACTTTAAGTTTCGACCGCCCGCCTGTGGTGAGCTTACCTCTCGAAGCCATGAGGGTTCCCCTTCGTTGAAACATCCCATTTCACAACCATCAACCACTTCCGTCCCACAGAACGAGGCGGATCAGCATCAGCACAACTGAATACAAGCTTCCATCACAATCCATCGCCTGCGCGCGACCATGTGGCAGGCCAGCAACGTCTACGCCATCTGCGGCTTCGCCGCCATCGGTACGTGCGCTTCTACTCCCTTCCCGACGCCCATTCTGACTCTAAATCCTCAGGTGGCGGTCTTTTCGGCTTCGATATCAGCTCCATGAGCGGTGTCCTCGGCACCCAGGCCTACAAACAGTACTTCGGTGACCCTAAGTCGTTTTCGCAGGGTGGCATCACCGCCGCCATGCCTGCCGGCTCCCTGGTCGGTTCCCTCTGCTCGTCCTTCATCGCCGACAAGTACTCCCGTAAGATCGCCCTGCAGTTCTCCTGCATTCTCTGGATCATCGGCGCCATTCTCCAATGCGCTTCTCAGAACATCGCCATGCTCTGTGTCGGTCGCGTCATCGCCGGCGCCTGTGTCGGTATTGCCTCTGCCATCGTTCCCGTATACCAGTCCGAAATCGCCCCCAAGGAAATTCGCGGACGTGTCGTCTCGCTCCAGCAGTGGGCCATCACCTGGGGTATTCTGATTCAATACTTCATCCAGTACGGTGCTGCGGAGGGCATCTCTGGCGGCCCTGATGACGTGAATCAGGACACTGCCGCCTTCCGTATCCCGTGGGGTGTCCAGATGGTCCCGGCCATCATCTTGCTCTTTGGTCTTTTCTTCTGCCCCTACAGCCCCCGATGGCTCGCCGCTCACGATAGATGGGATGAGGCCATCAAGGTTTTGGCATCTCTTCACGGCGGCGGCGATGTCAACCACCCCAAGGTTCTTGCCCAGTACCAGGAAATTGAGGAGGCGCTGCGCTTCGAGAGGGAAGAGAAGATCAGCAGCTTCAAGGCCCTCATTGCCCCCCGCATGTACAAGCGCGTGCTCCTGGGCATGAGCATTCAAATGTGGTCTCAATTGAGCGGCATGAACATTATGATGTGTAAGCGGTCCTACCTTTAATTCAAAGTCCAGAGTACGTTACAGCTGACACCGTGTAGACTACATCGTCTACCTCATGCAGGGCGCCGGTATCGGAAACCCGCTCCTCACGGCTTCTATCCAGTACATCATCAACGTGCTCCTAACCCTGCCCGCTATCATGTTCATTGACAAGCTCGGTCGTCGCCCCCTTCTGATTGGCGGCTCATTCATGATGATGGCCTGGCTATTCATCTCTGGTGCCCTCCAGCAATACTACGGCCAGCCCAACACGGAGGAGACGAAGACAACCGAAAACGAGTCCGTTTCTTGGCTGATTGTTGGCAACCGCCCCGTGTCCTCGGCTGTTGTCTCCTGCTCTTACCTGTTTGTTGCCACCTTCGCAACAACTTGGGGTCCCGTGAGCTGGACATACCCTGCCGAAATTTTCCCCTCCAAGATCCGAGCCAAGGCCGTGTCGCTTGCTACTTCGACAAACTGGTTTTGGAACATGGTTTTGGCTTTTGCCGTCCCTCCTCTGCGTGAGTTGCCCTGCGATTCGACGTGAGAATAAAAGCTGACAGCGAACAGTGTGGAACATCAACTACAAGATGTACTACATCTTCGCCACCTTCAACGCCCTGGCGTTCATCCACACAACTTTGTTCGCTCCCGAAACCAAGGTAAATCCAGCTAATTCGTGACCCCATCAGTCCTTGATGACCAATGCTAAATTTCAATCAGGGCTTCACCCTGGAGGAGATGGACGACGTCTTCAACTCCGGCATGCCCGCGTGGAAGACGCACAAGAGAACGTCGCGTCTCGATGACCTCGAAAACGAAATCGCCACCGGAAACCTCAAGGTCAACCGCCCCCACGACGGCGGCATCGCCGATACGCGAGAAGACGTTGCCGACCCCGAGAAGAGGGTGTAAACGTCTTCAGCATGCCTACTTCTACGAATCTCATAATTATACCCGAAGATGGTACAGGAGGGGGAAGGGAGAGGACGAATGAGAAATTCATGAGAAAGAAGGAACATCGCGGATGGTTTTGTGCAAGATACCACCTTCCTGTAATGTGCTCAAAGGGTCTTTGAGTCTCGCTCACTTTGTCGAACCTCTACAACGATAACATTTTAATCCGACATGGACTACTCCGTTTGGATAGCCCAAAAAATCCAAATACTTATTGGAGTTTCTCCAGATCATGGTAATTTCAATGCGTCTTTTTGCTTGAAGAGTCTGCCCCCTGGAGATTGAGGTATTTGTGTTGCTGACATAGTCCAACTTCGAGCTCGGCTGTCGAGTGCTCGGTTTACAACTCAGGGCCCCGATTAGTATCACATTGCTCGGTAGGGTTATCGACGAAGCTGTCCAGCCGAGTGGGCCCAAGGGGGTTTGGCAGAATCATCTACGAGGCGGTCCATAGTTATTAGAGAAAACTCACGAAATAGACAGCGGCGGCCGCCAGAATGTTCCGTCTCTCATACGGCTCTCCTTGAGTGGCTTGTATAAAAACGTAGGGTCGAGACCATACGGTATCCGATCCCCACCGGCATTCAGGGCTCGCGATCTTACGCATACAAAAGACATTCGACTGGAGAAAGACTCCCGCGGCAACTGGCAAAGAGCCGGTCCAGCCTCGAGTTGGTGATCGATAGACTGCGTCGTCCATCATCCGCCGGTCTGGTCGTCTGTTTGTTGCCTTGCGGGATAGAATCCGGATGAATAGAGAAGGTACTCGACAGAAGAGAACCGCGTACCTTTGAAAGTCTTACTGATCAACAGCTCGATAACCGCCCACCAGGGATATGCGTTTAAAGTAATCTGGGCTTGCTAACCCTTCGCAATTTGGGCTGCACAGTCTAAGGTTACCGGCGCATGGGTTTGCCCGGGCTGAGGTGAGCCGAGGGTGAATTGCAAGCCTTTTAAGCGTTGTTTCTTCATTGAGAGGGAATGCTTCGAGGGGCCTGGTACGGATTGACGTCTGGTATGTTGTTTCAAGTTGGCCGGCTGCAGCAATTGGCAATTTTAGCTTGAAGCGAGACATGCTCTCAGGTTTTGTGTCACCCTCCAAAAGGGGATATAGAAAGTACAACGGCTAAGCGAGGCCATTAATGCTGGCCGCGTACGGACAGCCCGGCTCTTGATTACAGCCTCATCTCAGGCATTCCACTCGACAGACCCTTAGCATTTGCGTCCTCGTTCGCAGAGCCTGATGTACCAGCAAAAAGGAAAATCGCACGCCAGCGCGAGGCTCTTAGACGGGAAGCCTGTTGTTAGCTGCTGCCCAGCGGCTGCAAAGGGAGGAGAAAAAGGAAATACTTCCTAATACGTAAGGAAAATGAACCCTCAATCCTGTCCATGCCGGCAAATGATCATCGCCGGAAGTGATTGCACTAGCCGCCGGGCTCGCAGCCCCCAGCGCCAAAGGGATTGCAGCGAAGAGCCTCCTGGAGCAGGACAAATTTAGGGCCTGACATGCAGACATGCAGGAGAAGTTGGCCTCGAGCAGGCTGGGGCTGATTGAAGATGGTTCCATGAAGGATCCTTCGGTCTTCCTGGTGCTATCTTTTGTGGCTGCCTGGCGCCCGTGGTCTTAGTCCCCCTTAAACCACGCTTGTCTGTCCTTCTCAACGAGACGCCGAAATACCGACATCTCATCGGCCATCTCTCGACGGTACTCTCACGGCGGCCACCCGGCGAAGCACTCGGGAAAAGACGGCGAAAGACAAGAAACACGACCGAAACAGAACATCGATATGGAGTCGTACGGCCAGAGGACAGACTACGCAAACGGGACAACGCCGCCCGACGCGCACCGCGACCACCCGCCGACCGGCGATGCCGCCTTCGCAGAGAACGGCCTGCATCCGGTGGAGCCGGCGTCAGACAAGATCGTCAGCACGCCGGAGCACGCCTCATACGGCCAGTACAATCCCGTGCCGGTATCCGCCGATCAAGTTTACGGGTCGTCCGGGGTCCGCGGCCCGCCGGAGAGGCGGATATGCGGCCTCGGCAGGGCGGTCTTCGTCCTCTGGTGCCTCCTGGCCGTCCTCGTCGCGCTGCTCGTCGTCGTGGCTGGTGTTTTCGGCAGCATGCTCGCGAGGCAGAGCGCGGAGATCTTGGACTTGAAGAGCGAGGGACCAACAAGGTAGGTCTCACACCCCATCGAATATGGAAGTATAAACAGAGGAAGGAGAGTCTTACGCAAGAGGCAGGACATCCGACCCCGATACAAACGGTACCGTGACCGGCTCGGCGGCCGCGGCGACGACGACGTGGGTGCAGGTCAGCGACTGGGAGTTCATCGGGTGCTGGGTGGACGGGGAGGAGCGCGTCTTCGCGGACAAGTACCAGCAGATCGACCGGATGACGAACAAGGCCTGCGCGTCGACCTGCGGCGGGTTCAGGTACTTCGGGTCGCAGTTCCGGGACCAGTGCTACTGCTCCAACACGCCGCCCGAGACGCCCGCGCCGGCGTGGAACTGCGACATGCACTGCGCCGGGGCGCCCAACTCGGAGATCTGCGGGGGGTACTACTTCTTGAGCGCGTGGAGGAGGAAGACGTGATCGGGCGGAGGTGGTGGTGGTTCTTGGAGTTTCGCGTTGTGTTTGGATACCCCTTGGTTGTGTTCTGGGAAGATGTTGTTAGGAAGGGATGAGTTTGAAGTTGTGCGATGATTGCGGGAGCTTCATGAGTACCGATTCGGGGCCGATTGTCAACATCCAGAGATGGAAACAACCAAACATGGCCGGTTGGCCCAATGGCAAGGCGTCTGACTACGAATCAGGAGATTCTGGGTTCGACCCCCAGGCTGGTCATTCTTTTTGCATCTTGGACGTTATTTTATGCTTGGTGCGTCTGCGGGCCCGTATATATGGGTCCCGGGGCCAGGGCTTGCTGCTCCGGCCCGGGATTGGCTGTCGACGCTGCCGGCAGCAGAGTGGTGTATCTTTTTAAGAATAGTAATACCACTGCGGCTCTTGGGTATTTCAGAGTCTTGTTTTCTTCTTCTCTTGGGTTCCTTTGCTTTTGTGCTTCAGGATGTTCACGTTGGAACTTCCAGGCTCCACGTGCTTCATCAGAGTAGCATACCAAGGCCACCACAATGTCTAGCATTCAAAAGATCTCTTTCATTCAAGACTTGCTATTCTGAGTACTTACGTGTTCAGGTCTGCTTGTATCAAGCAGTTCTGGTTTGTCGGCGGTATGGCTGTCCACTTTTACTCTTGTTGACGGCCGGCGTCAATCGGCGTTTCGGCCCCACTTAACCGGCGGACGAAAAGAGAAAAAAAGTTCTGACACAGAAGTACGTACCACAATGCATCCATCACCTCTCCCACCAACGGACCAGGCTACACAGGACTTCAGCTCGTCACGAACAGCTGAACCCTGAGGGGTGAACCATGTCCTCCACCCCGACGCCGTCTTCATCGGCCCCAATCTCCGACCTCTTGACGGTGATCATCACGACGTCGCCAACGCCCTCGGCCCCATCCACGGAGCTCATCGAGTCCGTCTTCGAGTCCTTCCGTGTCCACTGCCCGGACCTGCTGTGCTGCCGCGTCATCGTCGTCTTCGACACGTACGAACGCGTAGGGGCGGTGCCGAGGTTGAAGAAGGGCCAGGTCACCGAGGAAGGCGCTAAGGGCTTTGCGCTCTACAAGGAGAACGTCAAGAAACTCGTTCTCGACTCATACGGGTGTTCCCAGAATGGCGACGAGCTGACGCATACTGAGGGCGAGGCTGAGTACGGCTATAACGGACGAGCGCTCAACGTCGCGTCCTTTACCATGACGCAAACCCCCGACAGCAGGGTCTCGTTCGTGGAACCAGCAGAGCGCCTTGGCTTCGGCCTCGCCGTCCGCACCGCGCTGCGCACCGCTACGACACCGTACGTCTGGATCCACCAGCACGACTGGAAGCTCGTCGCCGACATCCCCGCCGCGCCGATCCTGGACGTCATGGCCGCCGCGCACGACGACGAGGAGGCCCCCGTGCGGTACGTCTGCCTGCCGTCGGTGCGGATGCTGGGCTACGCCGAGTCGGCGCACGTGCAGGACTTCCCGAACCTGAGGGCGATCACCGCAAAGCTGAAGAGGGGCTTTCCCGTGCCGTCGGACCCTGGAGTCACAGTGCCGCTGACGCCGCTGTTCTTCTGGCACGACAAGCCGCACGTCGCGTCGAGAGAGCACTACCTCGCCCGCGTGTTCCCCACGCGGCTGGCAATCCCGCGGGGCGCCTTCATCGAGGATACGATTGGCCACCGGGCGAGGACGCAGATGAAGGAGCAGGGGATGTGGGCGAGGTGGGGTTGCTGGTTGTACTATCCCGAGGAGGGGAGGTTGTTGTGTCTGAGGCACCTGGATGGGAGGCGGTGGAGGGGCACCGAGGCGGAGGAGAAGCTACGGGCGGAGTACAAGGAGGGGAGAGAGGAGAAGAGGAACGGCCTGGGCCGAGACGAGATAAAGAAGACGTGAAATGACTTTGAACGAGCACAACAATATCCTTGAGTCTGCCTGGTTTGGGGAGAAGACAAAGAGAACAGTAGATAAGACAGCGTCAAGATAGTAAGAAGACGGCAGATATAGAGGGAAATCAACAGCGGTGTGTTTGACTACCCTTTCAACTCAACTTTTTGGAGACTGACCTGTCCTCCCGATCTTTCTCAACTTGCTCTCGATCGGCGCGACATGGTCAAAACCTGCTCGCCACTGAAGCCAGAGGCGAAGCTCCCAACCACCGACAGGAACAACACGAAGAACTCCACATTGAGTTAGACATAGATACCGATCTGCGCGTCTGCGCCGAGGCGGCACGGCAGCGAACCTCGTACGGCCATGGATCATGTCGTATCATCGCCACTGAGCTCAACCAACGAGGGCAGGTGGCCTGGGAGGACACCACGATAATCTTATCTCAATCTAAGCATTCACCCAGCCTGGGCGCCGAGCGGGAAGGCGTCCCAAGACACGGACTACTCTGTCTTGGGAAGCTTGATGAACGATAGAAGCAATACAGGTGTGGGGAGAAGCGCATGCGGCGGAAGGCCGGCTCAGGCTTGGAACTTCGACTGTCTCTGATACCACCGCGAAGCACCGAAGTTCCATTTTAGCGAGCGAACCTGTGCGCCAAGACTATAACGTGGACAGAAAGTCCCTAAAGAGTCGTTGAAACATTCTAGGTCCAGTCTCGACCACCAACAGCACACATCCATTCGTAGTTGGGGGCGATTCAAAAGTCCCCCGTACCAACGAGCTTCCCCAAACAGACAGCAGAGTCTCGCCTCTTGAGGCAAAGAATTGACCGAGACCGGGGCGGTGGGCTTGAGGGGGTAGTCATTTGATATGCCGCCCCGGTAGCCAAGAAGAACGAGTGGCCCCTTCTCAGGAATCGACCTTCTTGTCTGGGCATGGTCAACGGCGAAGTCGTACATTGAGATTCAGTGCGACTTGCAACTTCCGCTCATAGAATTATTACTCTAGCTCGCATATCTTCCAATCATCGTAAGCTGAAGGACAAGTTGCCCCTCATCGTGCTGACAACGCGTATGTGGTTATGGGGCTCCAGACGCCACACCACCAAGATAGCTTACGTTGATGACAGAATAGGAAGCTCAAAGAGACTCATGCAACACTACGCATATCGATGGTTTCATGCACCATGAGGGCGACGGCAGCGGCCAACTCGCCGGCCCGGCGCAGAAAACCCGCGTTCTAGAGGAAGTCTACACGTATAAATACCATCCCCTTCTGTTGCCATATGCCAAGCAAATCACAACATCACAACTCCAAACCTACAACCTCCAGACAAAATGAAGTTATCCCTCGTCGCCCTCACCGCCGTCTTCGCCGCGCTGGCCGCCGCCGGCCCCTCCGAGCTCGCCGCCAGGCAGTGCAAATGCACCAAGCAGCCCGACGGCACCTGGGACTGCATCGGCAGGACCTGCGTCCGCGACCTCGTCCCGGAGCCGGCCATGGCCAAGAGGGACGCCGAGCTCTTCGCCCGGGGCTGCTCTTGCAAGAAGGAGCCTGATGGAAGCTGGTTCTGCATGGGCAGCTCGTGCCCTTGAACATTTCCAAAATTCATGACTGATGCCGTGGAAAAGGGTATGTTTGCTATATCGTACATGGTCGAGTGTCTTGATCTTCGGGGCTGATAACTTCCTAGCAGCAACTTCTACGATTTAGATGCATCCGAAACCCAGAATGACGAGAATGACATTATTCCGAGAACTTTGGCTTGGAAGGGCCATGCGAGGGAAGACCTGTTAGAATTGGGAAGCAAGATGTTCGTTATCTTCATGCAGGGCGATATACCTTCGCTGGTAGCAGCCAAATAGTATCAAATGAAAACTTTGAAGCCACTATCTCCGGGACTTGAATGGTTGATGATGTATGGAGACACATCACAGCGACCGGCCCCCAGGACATCTTTGGTTGATCCAGTCTGTGTCTTAAGAGATGCGTCAGTTGAAGCTTTGACTTTTGAACAGCTCGAAGTAGGTACCACGCTGGCTTTCGAGCTGAGACTTCCCTTGAAGCAGCCTGAGTAGCCCCCCTCCCTACCAAACCTCAGCTTTCGAACACCGAGAGTTCTCGGAGACTTTTCGATCTGAGGCTTCAAGCTATCGAATCCGCTAAACCCCGCCATCTCGTCACGTTGCAACGGCTGAACATGCAGCCACCCGACTGAGACATGTCCCTTGCTGCCAGCTGAGCGCGTGTTCGGAGGGATTTCTTACGATCTTACTCTGGCACTTAGGACGGGGAGGCGCGGGTCTTTCTGCCTCATGTAAAGTCTCGTACCTTGCATTCGAGCCAAGAAGTATAAATACTAAGCTTGAGCCCGACTGTTAGCGATATCTCCCTTCAATCAGCATCGATAGTTCCAAAGCTTCAAGTAAGAAACACCAGCATGATGTACTTCAAACACCAGCTCCTCCCTCTTCTCGGCGTCTTTGCTATCGGGTCCCAGGCCGCGACGACCTTGGCCCGTTGCAACGCCAACAAGTGCGTCCCCTATCCATGTCATCAAGTGTCCACTAACTTGGCAAAGTTGCTACCGAGCTCTCTTCCCATGCCCGGACCCCTCGGCAGTGTCCGCCGCCTCAGCCTTCTGCGCAACGATCACGGCCTCCGGTACCACGGCCACCAACTTCCCCGCCCGCGCGACCAAAGCCTGCGGCACAGCCGCTGCGCCGTACATCTCCGCCTGCGCCTGTGGCCCGACGTGCTCCGCTGCCCCGTCTGTCACGCCGACCTCCACCCCTTGCGTTCCGTACGGAGGCCTCCTGACAAACGGCGACTTCGAGTGCGGCATCGATCCCTGGATCGTTGAGACGTACGACGCCAACGCCAGGACGGGCATAACCTCCGCGTCCGCAAACTCGGGGCAAAGGTCCTTCGAGGCGGCGCTGCTCGCCGACCGGCCGCTGCCCCAGCCGCCCGTCGTCGCGAGCCTGAAGAGTCGCCCCGTCTCCGTGCAGCGGAACGTGCCTTGCAAGTTTACCTTTTCGGTTTGGTTCGACGGCCCGGATGCTGGGTTCGTCGGGGTCCGGTTCAATGGCGTCGCGGGGAGGACTGTCGACGCGAGGGACGGCGCGGGATGGGGGGTTTGGAAGACTATGTCGGTGGACTACACGCCAGACTCGGACAACGTTGAGATACTGTTTGAGTTTGTTTCTGGGAGGGACGCGAGCTTGGTTCGGCTGGATAGTGTGGTGTTCAACTACCTGCGCTTAGCGACTGGGTCTTAACATCAATTGATGATTATGTCCGGAGATATGGGCCAGATTGTGGTTGAACTACTCTTCGCATCTGGATAAAGTCTCATTCATTGAGGCCCTCTTGCAAACGACATATCATCTGATGATTAGAAGAGCTACATCCTTTCGTGATTCTTCCCATGTCGAGTGAGCCTCTCTTCCGAGCTGGATCGCTTCCACCAACCAGGACGGACGTGGCCGCGCATCCGGCCAAACCATGTGCGCCAAGCCGCCGAGAATCAAGAACGACACACCTCTTTTGCGTCTAGAGGATTTTATTGAGCTTGTTCGTCAGCGCATGATTGGAGGGATCGGGCTAGCGCAAGGGGGCGGATAGTTGGGTAAATGCAGCCATGTGGCCCAGCGCCGCTCTACCGCGGTGAGCTCCATGTGAGAGGTCAATGCCTCGTGGGAACGGAGGAAGGATGCTTGGTAAATCTAAACGGGCTTTATCGGCAGGATTGGGATTGCCCAATACGGATCATCATCTGACCCCCGCAAGATCGTTTCGATGGCTGCGGCGACACTTAAGATCAAGATCCCAGACATCCCGAGGAACTACATGGCATATCTTTGGTCGTGACCAGATCGGAGTGCAGCGGCCATGTCGGACCCAGAGCCACGGTCTTCGACGTTATCGGGCTTCCCAATCCGCGCGCTCCAGGCGCATCTCGCTCCGAACGGGTCAGTGCAGTGCGATCTCGCGGCGCAGATGTTCGTTGGGATCGACAAGGATGCCATGCTTGACGACCCAGGCTCTCTCGATATCGGCTCGAGAGCCTTGATCGGCTTTCTTTCGGCGAGCCTGCCACAGCCGCTGAACGAGAGCAGACCCGGAAGCATGCTCGAGTGGTGGATAGACAGCGCGGTCAACGACGCTGAGAACGCGACATCCTTTCTTCGCAGCCTAGCGGGAACGTGCTCGGAGGCGATATGTGCCGAGGCAGGCGATGGCCTTGATCCGGACGTCTCCGGCGTCGGTGTATGCATCGTCTTCTCCTCGCGCCTTCCAGTCTAATAGGCCCCCAGATCCTCATCTCGAACGCGATGCTCACCGTAGTCGCCCTCCTCTTCTTCACCTTCACACTCTTCCACGTCCACACCCGCGCCAACAGATCCGACCGCGGCCGGCACTCCTGCGCGACGAACCCGATCTGCGCAGCCCTCCGCGGCACAATCGAGGACGTCTTCGACGCAACGCTCGTCTTCAGCCTGGCGCTCCACGTCGCGACGCTCGACTTCCGCTCCCGCGGCGCCACAAGATCTGACGTGCTCTATGCCGAATCGCTGTGCACTTTCGTCGGCCTAGCGTGCCTCACCATGTGGCACATGCGCGCCTCGGTCTCGCGCGAGAAGTGGACGACGAGAGCCGCGTTCTGGGGCATGTGCGCGCTTAACGTGGCCGTGTACGTGCTGCGGCAGCTACCGCACAAGCAGCCGCTGGACCTATACAGGCCTCTGTGCGAAACGGGCACCGAGGAGGCGGGGCTGTGGTTCCTGGAGCCGTTCGCGATGGTGTACTGGGTGACGTGCCTAGCCATGGCGATGCTGCCGCTCCGGGGGATGTTCGAGTGGGCGAGAGGCAGGCCGCTCGCGCACAGTGAGGTGACGAGGTGGAGGATGTGGCAGGCGTTCTGGGGGGTTGGGGCGATGATCGTGCACATCTTCATGTTGGGGTCGACGAGGAATAAGCATCTGGCGACGCAGTCTTGGGGCATCGGGCAGTATCTTGCCGTAGCGACGTGGTTACCGGCCTTGTTGAAGATGGGCTACATTGTTAATGGTGAGTACATATCTTCCTCCGGATTCTGGAATGCTTGTCGAGGGCTTGATATTGACGTAGAGCAAATAGTCGGGGCGGAAGTTGGCCTGACTGCATCCCTGCCGCGGCCGTGGATTGCTCTCCTTCTAGACGATGACCCTGAGAGCAGACAAAGCACTCCGTCTGCGAGTATGCGTATCTGGTCGCGAGGAGTGTCGCTCATGGGACTCCCGGCGTCCGGCTTCTCTTCCTGGAGACGAAGAAGCAGCAAATCCGACAACTTTGTTGACCAGGATACTCAGAGTTCGGGCATCACCCAGACCGCTGATGAATTTGAGGGCAAGAAGGTTGCAAGTTTACAGGAAACCAATACAGAACAGTGCGAGAATATCAGGAAGGAAGAAATGACCAAAGTTAGTCCCCGGAGGCGGGATACGGACGACACACTTGTGGAAGACGAGTTTGAGGAGGACGAGGTCTGTTCAAACACGTCAAAGAAGGCTAAAGACCAGGATGAGATGTGGGATTATGAGGGCAAAGACTACCAACTATTCGAAGAGCCAGAAGAAGTAGATGAGAAATGAATAAAGACCTTTGACAACGCTGTCGCAAGTCTTTCAAATACACAAGTTGACGGAAAAGGATCCGTTGCGTCATATCCGATCTTATCGCCGAACCGGAAACGCTTCCCGAGTCTCACTTGGAATTCTGAGACGGCACGGCCCGGGTACCGGTGGCTTTCGATGGAGGGCGCCGAAACCGGCCGGCAAGACGGGGGAATCCCCGCCCGAGGCTCTCGTCCCACCGGAATCGGTCTCCGAAAGAGCAGACGACGAAGTTTCACAGCACGCACATGGGATGAAGAGCCAGACAGCCATTATTAGTAATAGGTAAACAGCACCTTGACATTTGACAACCGCGGCATGTTGAAGCATCACCTAGGCGCATCGGGCGTGTTGGGCGTGTTTCGGGTATAAGGATCGCCCGCAAAAAAATGACACTGTCAAAAACCCTCCGGTCCAGACTTCAAAGCCAAGGATAACAATGCACTGAGCGGCAAACGCAGGCCGAGGCCGGGAAGGCCAATTGGAAGAATCCATTACACATCGTCCGGGGACGCCCGTATCCGGCATAGTCACCGTCATCTCGCCTCTGGGACCCCCGGGGGCGTTCGCTATGTCTCCACACTATTCCCGGTCGGTCGCCAACAAGGAGAAGAAAAAAAAACACGAGCGGTCCGCGTGTTTGTGTAAATCTGATCTTCTCACTGCATGACAAACACCCCGCGAATTCGTCACTGCATACGGTCTTTTCTGCCGAGTACGACTACCGAGCCGAAGTCTGACGCCTCCTTTCCCCGGTACGGCGCGGTTCTGTTTTACTGTATCAAGCCAACTTACCGATATCAAACTTCTTGCTTCGATAAAGTGCTGTTGATGACATTCCTGTCGTCAAGTGACTGCCCGGTATGCCGTCTCGATCTGACCCCTCAAGCCAACAGGACAATGGCCACGGCGCCGTGTTGCGGATGCCTGACAGCGTTTCCAGGGCGGCCGAGGGTGATGAGAAGCAGCAACATAAGTCCTCGCCGGCGAGCCCCGCGAGCCCTCGGACGAGTGATGAGATTGAATTCAAGGAAGGCGGCTACGGCTGGTGAGTCATATGCCCTCATCTCATGGCGACAATTGATGCCGAACATTGTTAACCATGGGTGCCATAGGGTCGTCGTCGGCTGCTGTTTTCTCATCAACGCTCACACCTGGGGCTTAAACTCAGTGAGTCAACCCCCAACCTCACTCATATTGGATCTCTTGGTCTGAGTGTCTTACCTCGAAAACCTGAGAGCTGACACCCGCCTAGTCCTATGCTGTCTTCCTCGCCTACTATCTCAACTCAGGGGCCTTCCCCGGCGCCAGCCCCATCGTCTTGGCCTTCGTCGGCGGCCTATCCTTCTCCGTTGGTGAGTCCCCGTACCCCGCGCTCCGCCCCGGAATTATCATTCGTGTATGTGGGCTGACACCAACGTCCGCCCAGCCCTGCTCATCGCTCCGGTCGTGACCTGGTGCATCCCCCGCATCGGCACCCGGCCGACTCTCGCCATCGGCGTCACAATCCAGACGTGAGTCCCCTCCAGTCCCCGTCTTCCGAACCTCATCTCCGTGTCTGACACCCCCGGCCAGGTCCGCCCTCGTCGGCGCCTCCTTCACCACCCAGATATGGCACCTCCTTCTCTCCCAGGGCATCGGCTTCGGCGTCGGCATGGGATTCACTTTCAACTCCACAGTCGGCATCGTGCCGCAGTGGTTCGTCGTCCGCCGCTCCTTCGCCTCAGCCATCGGCAGCGCCGGCTCCGGCCTGGGAGGACTCATCTACTCGCTCGCCTCGACCGCCATGATCCGCAACATCGGCTTGCCGTGGGCGTTCCGAATCCTCGCCGTCCTGTCCTTTGTCGTCAATGGTGTCTGTTGCGTGTTGATGAGAGACCGTAACAAGGCCCTCGGCAGCGTCCACGCCGCTTTTCACACGGAGTTGTTCCGCCGCGTCGAGTTTTGGCTCTTCATGGCTTGGGGTTTCTTCTCGCTGTTCGGATATGTCATCGTCGTTTTTTCGCTTGCCGACTTTGCGCAGACGGTTGGGTTCAACGCCAGCCAGGGCTCCATCGCCTCGGCCATGTTCAACCGTGTGTCCCATTTCTCCATTATTATCACTGTTGTTGAGCTAACAAAAAGGCCTTGTAGTGTCTCAAGGCATTGGCCGGCCCATCATCGGCCTCATCAGCGACCGCGTCGGGCGCATCAACGTCGCCGGCCTGAGCACCCTCGTCGCCGGGCTCGCGACGTTTTTCGTCTGGATCTTCGCGGGCAAGTACTTCGCCGGCACCATCGTCTACGCCCTCTTTGGCGCCTTCGCCGGCTGCATCTGGGCGACCGTCACCGCCGTCGGCGCTGAGGTCGTTGGCATCCAGCTCCTCCCCTCAGGTGAGTATCCCGAGACGGCTACGTCGTTCGAGGCTATGAGAAGACTCGCAACTGACACGTTCTAGCTCTGTCGATCTTCTGGATGACCCTCGTCCTCCCGGCCACCTTTGCCGAGCCCATCGCTCTGAGCATCAAAAGCTCCGGCATCGACGCCTACTTCAACGTACAGCTCTTTGTGGGCTTCATGTACATCGCCGCATTCATGTCTCGTAAGTGTCCTTTGATTGTTGAAAGATGTATCAGATTTGCTGACGACAGATAGTTTGGAGCCTCCGCGTTTGGAAAATTCGCGAGCTGGAAAACTCGGATCTCACTCCCGAGCAGCAAGCCGACGCGTTGCGCAACAACGACGCCATCTCCCTCACCACCTCTCGCCGTACCGAGCCGAAGAAAAGCCTCGCGAGTTCCGTGTTCAAGGGTGCCCTGGTTGTCCAGCGAGTGTAGGGGACACGTGAGAAGGCCAAGAAGCGAAACGCCTTATTCGTAATTATACATAATCGCTAAATCCATAATACCAAAACAACAAAAACCACCTTAGTCCCCCAAAGCACCTACGAGAAAACGCCAAGTGCGTTGTTGATCCTCCAGAACCCGGGGATGAAAGTCGCGAGCAACCCAAAGGTCATCCTGTACAGCGCCGTCGTCCCGTACCGCATGAACCTTCCATCCGGTTGCAGGGCCTGCTTGGAAGTCACGCCGAGAGCCTTTATATCCCTGTACCTCTCCTCCATCACGACATCCGCAAACCCCGCGCCGAGGTCCGCGTACGACACTGCCATGCCAATATCGTCGACCGAGATCACGTGGCCGCTGGCCTCCTCTTCCACGAGGAGTCCCGGCTGCACGAGCAGCAGCCGCAACGCGCCGTCCTCCTCTCCGCGCTGGAACGTGTTGTGCGCCCTCACGAGGTCGGCGTAGGGGTAGTAGAACGCGTGCTTGATCAGCCAGCTGAGCAGCGCGGGCTGCTTCGCCTCGACCTTCTCGTTCCACGTCGACGAGGACAGTTGAATCACCCACGGCGCCTTCCAGTCTTCGTCTTCGTTCCTGAGCTGCTTTAGCGCCGCGACGACGGTGCGCGAGAACCCCGTCAGCACGTTCACGTCGGGCCTGTTGTCGTTCTCGCCGAGTGTCGCGATGATGGTGTCCGCGCCGGAAAGGAAAGACCGCACGCGCTCGAGGTCAGTGACCTGGCCTTCGACGACCTCGACGTTGCTGCGCGATTTAAGGTCTGGGAAGAGGGCGAGGAGCTTCTGTGGAGAGCGCACGTAGAGGCGGATGCGCAGGGTCTGGGACTGCTTCTTTGCGAGTATGTTCTTCAGGGTCTCCCTGCCGGTGTGCCCGGTCGCGCCAAACATGGCGACGGTTCTGGTAGTCTCTGACATTGTTGCGGTTTCTTTGGTTTGTTGAAAAATCGCTGCTGAGGAGTTTAAGTTCACGGGAAGGGGCACCAAAGTTTCGTGATATATATTGCGCGGAGTAGTACTACGAGACCAATTCAATCTCGTCGGCGCTCGCGCCCCGATGACGACCGTCGTGCATCGCTCTCTGGCGGATTGCTTCTCCACCTCAACGTCGCTGCAATTCGGACAATCATGCGAGGAGTTTAATGTCCGATGCCCCGACCGGACGAACTGGCCGCGGCGGTGAAACATGAACGACGTCGTCATAGACCTGGAGACCCGCGCCGGCCTTGGCACGGACTTAGCGTCATCGATCCGTCCCCAGCCACCGCTGGCGCAGACATGCTAGTATTTAGATTCTGGGACCCTGAGACCCTGACAGAGGGACCTGTCCGGGTCGGCGTCCGGTGGTCGAAATGTCCGTTTGGCCGGGCCGGGGGCTGCACGGAACGTCGGGCGTGACTCGCGCCGACGTTGCACGTCGATAACAGTGGAACCGACTTCGTATGTCCGGCGCCGAGCAAGTCGTAAAGACGAATCGGCGCCGTGGATTTGCCAGTGACGTCCAGCTGTATATGGATGTCGTTGAAAAGGCATCCAAGGGAGTGTCTGGTCCAGACGAGTTGCGAGCGATGCCGTTGACCACGAAAGCCCAGCCTTCGGACGGGGGGCTATAGTAGTTCCTGGGCCCCGTTCGGCGGATCCTCTCATGCTGCTTCAATGTTCCTGGTGCAGATTTCCACTTGGAAGGCTGATTGGGACTGATAGTTTGAGAGACTCTGTGGATTTCTCTCCGTGTTCTCGGACCCATCGGGTGGATGTCCCCGCAACCCCTCCACGACGCACCGAAATCAAAAATGCGGAATCCTCACCTCGTCTCCCATCAAGCAATCGGGTCCCATAGCTCAGCTTGGTTAGAGCGTCGTACTAATACCAGTAGTTGGGACATGCGAAGGCCGGCAGTTCGATCCTGTCTGGGACCATCAACTTGCTCGATGTCAACTCTTTTTGCCTCTTCTTTCCCGGATTTCTCCCAAGAAACACCGTTTCTCTTGGCGATGCATGATCTCTCCCCTCAAGTAATGTGTCGACACTGATGATCAACCGAGCATATTATCCCCGCAATATTGGTGCTTCTAACTTGGATAAGGCACTGTATTATCCACGGCAACCTTCAGCAAAGGTCGATACCTGGAAGTGCCAACTTGTTAATTTGATGTATCGCATATCCATACTGCGTTCTGGTACTAATTATCGTTAATCTTGTACGTGGCCGTGGCATCAGCCACAGAAAAGCCATCTTAGCTCAGCCACCATAGGCAAAGGCAATGAGACTCTTGTCAAATTCTGTCATGTCAAGATGATGTCATGGGCTAGATTTGATTGCAGACTCGCATACTCAACAGATTTCGTTGTAATGCCACGATATTACGGAGACATCAGGTCCTTGGCTGCCTAAAATTCGAGTGTCAATTGGGGCATTTTCATTCTTCAGAGCAGATCTGCGAACAAAGGGTTAATCGCAAAGAGAATATTCACTTTCTGTACCTTTCCTCCACACGAGTGGTCTCGCATTGCCTACCACTCTGGACACTAATGCCCGGATTCCTGCCATTTCATACCATTTGGCGTAGAGGACAAAATCAACGTCTTTACCTCTCTGCCCCACTCGAAATGGTCGCCTCGGGGCAAACGCCAGAAGATATGTCCTGGGCACCTGAAGTGGTTATCAGGACCGGCGCATAGTATCGCTATTGTCATTTCTTTTCGCAATAACGGATAGGCGCGTTTAGAGTTGAGCCTCGAAAATGGTCAGCTGGACGGATCCTCAACCAAAAACGCCGTCTCGTCAAAGTTTTAAGATGCACAAAGCAAAAAATAAAAGAAAAAGAACAGAAGTAGAAAAAAGAAAATGGAAATTCAGTTTCCTTACCCATCGCACCCACCAGAGGCAAAACCGCAATCGACGCAATCTGGCCCAGAACAACGCGAGACGACCACATCGAAACCGAAGTCCTGTAAAGGTGATTCTGCTGCCCTTCATCTCTAAGATCTAGGCGCGAGCGGTGGGAACGCATGCTGACGTATCCGAAGGCCACAAGAGTCACCATGATGGACGACGAGGAACTCCGATTGTGGGAGGGGATCATGAACGACGTGTTCACCACTGACGGCTTCAGCGAGTTTCGCGATGGTCCTACTCTGGTCAGGAGTATCCGAGCGTCCCGGGTGTTGCGTATCGAGGACATAGTGGAAATGTCGTGCTTCCGGGCCGGTCGCAAGACTGTCCACGTCTACCACAGCCCAGCCCAAGCCGATGATGCTCGTGCCCTTGCTCAATGCAATACCAGGATCCACGGTATCATCTTCATCGAGCCAGGATGCGTCTCGATTATTTCACGGCAACGACTCGTGCAGCTTCTCGAGGGCGGCGAAGCCCCTTGCATGTGGATGCAAAGGCAGGGGCCATTGATGTCTTCCGAAGACATGCCCGTCGGCGGTCTCACGGAGCATGAGATCCTCATGCTTCGCTGCTCGCTCGATGCCAACGACGGAGTGATTCGCAGGCCGGAAATCAAGGACTTCCGCATACCTGAATCCGACGAGTTCCACGATGACGCTATTCAACACACCGATGTCGAGGACTGGGTACAGGCCGTGGATGTGGCGGATTCGCTCGAGGAATCTCTGGAATCTCTGGACTCTTTGGCCTCTGTCTATATGCGTGGCATTCCTTCACCGCTCGCCAGCGATGATGGTAATTCAGTATCTTATTCTTCCGAGGCCTGGGTACAGGCCGTGGACGATCTGGCGGATTCGCTTGAGGACTCCGAGTACATTGTCTATACGCCTAGCGAATCTACGCGGCTCACCTGCGATGGCGATAGCTTGGTATTTTACCCCACCTCCCGTCACTACCCTCAGAAGGATCATCAAGTCCACCCTGACTCCCCCATCGCCAATGCTGACCATCGTGATGCACAGGCCGATGAGGACCAGGAGGCATCCGAGCGCAGCCACGGCGGCGACGCGGAAGAGCAACCCCCTACCCTGCTGCAGCAGAACCCCAGTGCGCCGTGCGAGCCTCAGTCTCATTCCCAAGCCTCCAAGTTGTCAGAGAGATCCAGAGAGACGGGGGGGAAGCCGTCGGAGGCAAAAGCCGACGACACGAAGATTGTTAATGCCGACCTGACGCAGACCTCATCGGAGATTCGACACACGAAAGACCAAGTGTTGGAGAAGTCGAATACAGACCCGAAAGCACGGTTGAATGTCAAGGACGTCCCAGGCCAGTATCGCCCAAAGACGTACAAATACAACAGCACAGAGGAATTGATTGCGGGCTACGAGGTGAATTGGGGCCGTGAGGAGGCGATCAACATCCCGGAGCAAACGGATATGGACATCAGGACACGGCTAGAGAAAATGGAGAGCCTGTGGCACGATCACTGCAAGAAGGACGAGGGAAACAACGCCGCCTTCCAAGAGTGGCTGGCGAAAAAGCGGTTGGCGACCCTAGAGAGCCTGGGGGGGGACCTTCTCATCAAAGCCATGAATCAAAAGCTCACAAGTCTTAACAAACAGCTGGACGCTTTTCATAAGGACCGCGCCGCCAAGAAAACGATGCTGAGGGGGCCACCAGAGGGGCAAGCGAGGCTCGTGGAGAATGCGAAGACCGCGGAGCTGGAGCACAAGGAGAAGAAGTCCTTGGAGGCGCGGCTGAAGGCCTTGGAGGAAGATCATCAGAAGCTGAGGACGGAGCATTCCTCGCTTTCCGCCACCGTCGTCGACCAGCAGGAGACTATAGCAGCCATGGAGCACAGGATTGAGAAGCTTGAGGGTCTCCTCGCTTCTGACTCTGAAGATGGCAGCGATGATGAGGATTCTGAAGAGGATTCTGACTACCACCCTAGCGACCACTCTGACGACTGCTCTGACGAGTACTCTAACGACGACTCTTACGACGATTCTGACGGTCACTATGACGACCACTTTGACGACCACTTTGACGACCACTATGACGAAGGCTCTGGCCGCGACCCTGGCGTTTTCACTGGCCGAGTACATGTACTCGGCTCTGACAATATCTGTCACGTTTGCGCTGCGCAACACCAGTTTTTGGACCGGGACCAGTGGTAGACAATATGGTAAGGCCTGGCCATAACGGTGCGGTCGGTTCTGGTCCTTTTGCATACGTGGAGCGGTTGTCAGCAAGACCGGGGATTAAACCCAAGACACCTACCGGGCACCAGGGCTGTCCAAACATTGGCCTGAACCACCTATTGCGGTCTCAATTACTCATTTGTGGTCATTTGTGGTCGAGCAACTATGTTGGCTGTGGCGCCCTTCAGCAGATGGAGGCCCCAAGAGGGGCGAAGGGGCATATGACAATGGTATTTTGATGCCATCATTTGAATACTTTTGTAAAAGAAAAAAAGAAAAGAAAAAAAGCCTTGTATCAGCTAGTTGTATATTTGCTTTGTTATTTAGAAATAGTTACAAATGGGTTTTCTTTGGACGGCTTTACTGAAATACGAAGATCGCAAGTCAAGCTCGGAGTTCCATGCCTCCACATCGCCTTCTTCTAAGCCTCGAGGATTTCTGACTAGAAGAGGTCGCCTTTCACCTTCCCAACCTTAGGGTATTGAACGACCGGTACATGCGCTCTTCCTGGAGGGGGGTGAACTCGGAAAGACTGTGTGGGGTGAGCATTGGACTGGAAGGGGAGCGGAAAAATGGGAGACATACCAGTCATGCTTGGAGTAGTCCATGTAGTTGTGGATAGGATCAAGGCCGGGGTGATCAGGGCACGAATCCTGCTCTTCCGGACAACCCACCGTCGCAACTTGGGTTGCAGGCGTATCGTCGATGTAGTCTCCCTCGCCGTTGCAATCAAACCCGTCGAACACGTGAAACAGCCCAAACCAGTGGCCGACCTCGTGCGTCGCTGTCTTGCCCTTGTTGTCGTCCGCGTCCCACGGAACCCCCGGGCCTCCGGGCATCGTGCCGGCGCTCACGTGGCAGCCGTCATACGTGTACCACGAGGTGCCGTTGATGCCGGTGTTCCAGGGGTCCTCGACGGGAAAGCTGCACAAGCCGGTGGCGGAGCCCGGATTCGTCATCAGGCCCGTCTCGAAGTAGATGTTGAGCTCGTCGTAGCCACCCTGACGAAGGGCTTCGGCCTTCTCCCTGATGCGGGCCTGGCGCGTCCAGGCGTCGTTGACGGTGTGCGTCGTGTTCCTGACGACGAACTGGATGTTGTGCGCCGCGAAGGTCTCGTTGAGAACACGCATCTGGAACATTGTAAGCTGTTGTCGGTCTGTCTTCAGTCTTCAGCCGGCAGCACCTGGTCGTCGATCATCTTGTCCGTGACGAACCCGGCGTGCGCCGCGTCCTCGACAACGTGCAGGTAGGTCGGAATCAGGAGGCCCTCCGCCCTCTTGCTCAGGAAACCAGCAGAGAAGCCTTCAGCCCGATGGGCAGCCCGGAGGTTCCACGCAGCCTCGACGGCTTCAGGTTCCGGGATGTTCGCGCCGCATTTCTCCTGCGCAGCGACCCGGGAGACGATGGCCAAGCGGGCAGAATTGGCGAAGACTGTCTTCAGCTTCATGATGTCGAGGTTTGACTTTCGTTGACGTGCGAGCGCAACAACTGTTGAAGCCCGTGGAGGGCGGGAAGCTTTCTTTAAATGTCCAATCAAGCCCGGCAGTGGAGGTCCGAATAGGAAGGTGTCCGTCGTGATGGATTCATGGTGCCCGGTCCAGCCAAGACATTGGCAATTGGCATACTACCCCCAGGTCGAGTGTTTTCCCGCAAGAGGTGCTTCCCGAACCCCGGTAAGAATATGGAGACAGTCGGTCGCCGCGCCGATGATCTCTTCTCGTGATCTCGTGATTGTGGAGCGAAGGCTATCGCGGGGTGGAGGCCGCCTGTCCGGCTGCAGGGGAGTCCCGGGCGGGTAAATGTATGGCGCAATGTTAAAAATAACCACATTGGATTCATATTCAAAACTTCAAGAGCTAAGCGTGTTGAACTCGGAGCCAAGAGAAAATCAATATGCTGTAGGGTGTGGTTGAGAAGATGCCACAGCCGGGGGCGGGGGAATCCATCGAGCAAATATTTGTGTCAATGGAAAAGGATGTGTGTTGTCCAAAGGGGGACCTACAGGAGCCTAGCTCCGTTACCTCTTATGTGAAAGAACACATAAATCATCATTTACGCCTATTGGACTTACCTTGGTGTCTGATCGGTTAGAGCTTCGAGTTAAGACTGGAGTTAGGTAATTTGTCTAATCGGCACTCACCTGGGGTTGAAGGTACGAAGCCCGTATGCTCTCTTTTTTTTTTCCCTTCTTCCAACGCGACGGCTGAAACATTTTGTTGAAGAATGACACCGACCCTATTATAAATTACTAAACTGTCATTTCGGATAATTATGAAGTACGATGATGGGTTGGTCCTTTTCTGACAAGACCGACCTAGTAGTTGCCCGAAGTCTAAGCAGAGCTAAAAGCACCCGCTGCGACTGCCTACTTTGGACCTTCGTTCCTTCCATGAAATTTGGCAGGTGCTTTGCTAAATTCCTCACTGGGTAGGTACCTACCTAGGTAGGCGCCTGCCTACTCAAGTTATCTAATCTTACAGTTGCACCTCCCTTCGGCAGCTTGGTTTTCTGGGAGGTCACTCTTGCCGTCCAACGTCTGCTCCCACCTCAATTCGACTTTTCCACGCCTCTCATCAGCCAAAACGACATTGTCTTGCCTTCATCAAAGCTGGTCACCACAACTCGAGACAGTAAGTGTCTTCTTAAGTCGCCTTTCACGTTACATTCTCTTGCTGACGGAGAAGACATGGGAACGGACCGCAAGCGCTGTCGGAACCCCGACCGCGACCGGGCGCCGTATGAGGCCGCTCGAGGTTGGAGAGTATCCTCTACATATCTCGAAGAGCGAAGACGAACCGCGAGAAAACCCAAGAGAACCTGCGCCTGCCAGGTTTTGCACTCCCGCCTGTCATCTTATGAATCGACCACAAGCAGTGGTGGCGGCCTCTTGCTGCAAACCCATTTGATTCACAGATGAGTCAAGACACGAAGCTGACAGGCCCGCACCACGTGGCGGACCGGCTCGGCGACCTCTACGAAGCTGTTATCGCGGAGCTCAGACGCAACGGATTGGGCGCACTTGCCACCGGAACGGTCGACAGAGTGCGGCAAGTTCTACGAGAACGTCCTCCAGCGTCTCAAGTACATCAGCCCCGACTGGGGCTCTTTGAGAGAGGACGTGGGCAAGCGTAGCCTGAGCTACGGCATGGACATGTACGACGAGGGACGGCGCAAGTTTCTCGCCAACCCCACCAATATTCCCGAACTTGGCGACAACAAACCGACTTACACCAGGCTTGGTTCTTGGTAGACCGCTGGATCGAGCTCACTACTGACGGAAATGATGTTCTCAACCTCGACAACGGTATCGGCGCCGCCCCGGCCGGTTTGGGTGACATGAACCTTCCCTCTGCGACTGCGCGATTCGCTGGCCTTCTCAACCATCGAGAGAACGCCCATATTGGGAGACAGGCCGTCGGCTTGGACATGGCGTCTCTGTACGATATGCTAGTTGGGGATGTGGAGGACCGCTTGGCTCGCGAAAACCTTCAACTTGCAAAGCGCCTGAAACAGGTCGAAGGGGAAAAGCAGACCATGCGGATGGAGCTCGACAACCTGAGAACGAAACATATTGCTTACCGAGATCGCCGTCGTAGTACCTGGATGCGAACCCTCTGTGACATTGACTACGCTGGCCGGGTGAAGCGTTTCGAGGCACGGAAGGTCGTGTTCCAGTTTTTAGACTTCGTGGAGAAGAAGGAAGAGACTGTCCTCAAGGAAGAGAAGAGTTCGGGTCTCGGCATCAGAGATCCCATTCCGAGCATAGAGTGGAAGTGAACATATTTGTCACGCCGCAGAATGAGACGGCGAGGGCAGTTGATCAGAGAGATCAGATTTCAATAGCTACGGGGAGATGATACAGCTGGCTCAAGAACATGGGGTGTAAAGGATTAAATTAAAGTCGAATATCTCCGATGAATGCAAATCATGGCATGTTTGCTTTGCCATGAATGCGGTTTCCATGCGGCTGGTCCCAGATCCCTGGTTTGCCGGTGTCGCTACAGGAGTGAGACCCTGGCAGTTGGGCGGGAAGCCGGGTGCAGCTGGCGGCGTGAAAGACGACGGTAATGGACGCAATGAACACTTCCGGGAGCATCATGAGCCTTTGAGAACGGTGGGGATAAGGTTAAGCCAATTTCCATGGCTTCGATCTGAACGGAGCCGACGCAAGCTTGGCAGGACTGCACTGCAAACCTACTTTTCCCCGTCATCTCATTAGATGAAGGACCGGATGACATCGGCAAATCGGTAAATTTGGGAAAACTGAGGAATACCATGTTGCAACAGACAGCCGGGGCAGAGATGTGCCGTTTATGTCATGGCCCCCGTTAGAATGGCCGCATGCGGCTTGCCAGCCGCATCGAAGATGAGGTTAGCACGCCAAGATGGCAGGGAGGAGGGGAAGAAACTATCAATGTCAAGCCGTGACACCCTTGGACCTCCGCTGCGTGGCGCTCGTGTATCACAGGATCGGCATTCCCGCAAACTTTTGTGCGTCGAGTGACAGGAGCCGCCGTACGAACAAGCAAGTAGGAAAAATGACAATGCGGACGGAAAGGCACACAGCAGGCGACAATTGACAAGCAGGAGGCCGCGATCCGCAAGTCTTGTGCTTTCTTGCTGCTATGCCTCTCGACTTGTTGGGATCTTCGTCTTGTGCTTGCCCCCCGTGAACAAAGGGATCCTATCTCGATCTCGGGAAGGGCTTGGAGGAAGCTGCTGCCAAACGGGAGCCCAAGTCATTAGCAGTTCTGCCTCTGCTTACGTTTCGACTTACTAGTAACGAATAGGCAGGCACTTCGTTAGCTGAAATCTCGGGTCCTGCGGTGTGCTAACTGCGACGGAGTTCGGAACGTCGTCGGCGTCGGGTGTGTGAAAGGGAGGCGCTGCCCGACTCAGCGGACGTGGAAGTGAAGGATGCCGGGCAGAGCTGCCCCAAACGTCATGATTACTATTTCAGAGCTCTCTGGACTAGCCGGCCTCAAACGCTTTTCCGCTTGCAGCTGTCAATGACAGATCAAATTCGGAGAGATGTTTCAACGCGTAGCGAGCGAAGCCACAGAGGCGGGCCAGCCAGAAATGAGCGCCCATGATTTGCCAAATCGCCGCCATACCCGGCGATGGGTGCACCCCGACGGAGTGATTTCTTCGGAGAGAGTACACTAGCTAGCTGGAATTGAGTCAAGGGACCAGAAGCTTCGGGGTCGCGAGCGACACATGAACGCGACGCGCACTCGTAGACGGATGCGAGGCGGTAGGTAACGGGCGGTCGTCTGCCGATCGAATGCTTCAAGGAGGGTGATATCCAACAGAGTTCGGGGCTATCGACTCGGATTGAACACTCGGGCCTCTGGTTGACGGCTTGTCAGCGGTGAAGGACATCTAAGGAGAGAAGGGCAAACAAGATGGCATTTGCAAGTGTCCGAAAACCAACCTGGTCCAAACAAGCAGCCTCAAACGAATCGATAATGCTTGTCTCACTCGTACGATGAATGCAGGTCCGCGAGCCGGCGCTAATCCTAATGGGTGGACAAGCGCCATTAGCATCGTCCTTTCTTCGAGCTGCACGCCTGATTCGTAGATGCCCCAAGCCGAGCAGCAGCTCATCAGCAAGCAAAACGTATCAATGGAAGCTTTGGTAGGGTTGGATTCCAGGCCAGATTTGCCGATTGTTGCGAGGTAATATGGATTCGTAGAGTGAATGCAGAGGCGAAGGATAAGCGCAGCACGGATGGCAGACTGCAGCTGGCGCAGGGTCGTTACCGTTGGAGGGAGATACCCCATTGGAAGTGTTCGGGTGCGGAGAGGTTGCCGCCGCTGCTCGCCGAGCAGCTGGAGGTTTGGCCGGTTAGGAGGTTTGCACGGCCCCTGCGCAGGTGCCCCTTTCGATGGTCCCTGCCTCCTCACCACTGAGTGCTATAGGTACCAGTCTACCTAGATACAGTGGGCGATGTACTTCCATCGTACCTCCTGCGGCCTACCCATAGAAGGAAAGCGCCGAGATGGGTGTAACACCTTCCCTGTGCTTCCACGTGGTGATCTTGCACGTATTTTCCTCCGCCTCCTCGACAATCTGACGACTAAAGCACGACCGAGACGGCCGGCTGCCGAGAATTACCACGAGGAGGATCGTCGCGTCGCCCGCTCCGAAGTTTCCTCCTCCGCGTCTCTGCAGGGTTGCCTCGTCGTCATCCGACCTTTCATTTCCTCATCCACGCATCACAGCATCCGCCAAAAACACGCGCCGTTGACCCAGGGGAGGACTCGCCGAGGCTTAATAGAAGGTAGGTGTAGCAAGAGCAAACGTCAAACAAAGACTTGGAACATTTGCTTACCAAAACAATGTCTCTCTCTCCGCTTTCTTTCCCACATCCAAAGTCTTCCAAATCAGCAAGAGTCCGAATAGACCGAGTAGTTCGGCACAGTCGCGGCCAATTATGGCTTGTTCCTGGGGGCAAACGACCCGGACACGGACGAGCGACGAGCGACGAGTAGAGACTCGTCCTTTGTTCGCCCGCCGTCAGAACGCGAGACAAACAAGATTCCGATCGCCTGGTCCGCCGCCAAACCCAGTGCACGAAATGGTGCACAATTCTCTCAGCATAATGGGAGACGGGCAAACACTACGCGCCTCCTGTCGCGCAGCGCCCAAACACCGCGGGTGAGCCCTGGGTCATCTACCATGGTAGCTACTGGTACACAGGTTTCGCCTCGTAGCCAAGGCCCGGAGGAAATCGGCGCCAACTGAAAATTCTCGAAAGTGATATGCGTACCAAATCAGGCGTTTCCCTGCGCAGGGTCGGAGTAGTGCCAAACGCTAACACGAGGCGCTGAAAAAAGGGCCACCAAGTCGACGCCAGCGCTGGCGCTTTGACTCTTCTATTCTAGAGCCGGACTGAGACATCCTTTCATTTGGCACTCGACGAGGGGAGAGAGGGCGTCGGTCGATCCATGAGATGTGCCACCGACCGACTCGACCAAACCGCCCATACCTTTTCAAGTTCGTTTGCCTGGTGGCCACTGGTTTGGTTTGGTCCGTGCAGTCGTCCGTCTGGTGTGTTTCTGCAGCGGCAACGGCAGCGGCACCCCGTCGGCGTCTTCGAGGCCTAGTCTTTTCTTGCCGTCTGAACTGGCCGCAGCCCTCCAGATTGGGACGCTAAGAACTGGGAACAGAAAAACGTATATCACTCCCCATGGCGTCCGAGGAGCGCACGACAGCCAAGGATCCTCTTGTCTCCGCCCTCTCAGTTGTTTGCCCTGCCTCAACCGTGACACCGAAACTCATTACCTACTACCTTAGACCACGCACACGAGGACACGCCTGATTCGACATGGAGGGTTCGGAAGACCAAGCGAAGACGACATCAGCCGTCATTACGGAGACGAAGCCGAGGTTCAGAATTCCTGACTGGATGATTTGGTACAAGAAGCCGGAGTATCGGGACTTTCGCGAGTATGCCACGGCCATCCGGACCGGTAGGAGACCCATGAGTAGGGACGGACGAGACAAGAGTCCTATTCCGTCACGCCTCAGTTTGGAGAAGGTCCTGGCCAATGAGACCTGTGAGCAACCCCTGGTTCCCGCGAATCGTTGTACGCGACCTCCATCATGAACGACCACTGACACGGCCCTCTTTTCAACATCTAGGCTCTCCTATGTCTCTGTATGACTTTTACATGTACCTTAAGTACATCGAATTCTCGCCCGAGAACCTCGAGTTCTACGTCTGGTATGTATCCCGATCAGCTTGCCAGTATCTCCCTATAGAGTCTGACGACAGCTCAGGTTCCGGAACTATGAAGCCGCTTACGCCAAGACTGGGAGTCTCAACAATTTTCCCATGGGCGAGAAGGACCCTGACGCATCATCGTCACGAAACAGCGCCACGGGGAGCAGTTTGGAATCACTCGACCACAAGCTTCCATCAATCAGCATGTCCGAGTTTGAATGTGACCCGGAAGCAGGTTAGTCGCCACCGTGTTCCCGTTTCTTGCCATATAAACTAACATTGTCAGCCAACGAGACGATAACCAACATCGTGAATTTGATTGCTCCGGAGGCATCCTGCCGACCAAATAGCAAGATTGGGCCAACCGGTCGCGATCGCATCAAGTCATGGGCCAACGCCTGTGCGAAGCCGGTCTGCAACAACGCCGCTTCCGTCATTCCTACCCGCATCGCCCCGAACTCGGCCTATCGGATCGAACTTAACGCCGTCGTCAAGACGTTCCTCATGCCCGACGCCGAGAAGGAGCTGAACATCCCACCCGCCATCCGCGACAAAGCTCTCCTCGACCTCCAGCACTCATCCGACCCTTCCCACCTCCGTCCTATCGCCGACCACGTTTATGGCCTGCTCAAGAACTGTTCGCACCGCAACTTTGTCAGACTTGGAGTCTCCAACGGCACATTCGAAACTCTGTGCATGGCAACCAGTGTGGGAATTGCCCTTACCATTGGCGGCTTCCTGTGTGTCCTTCTGAGGGCCTTCGTGCCGTTCATGGGGGCCCACAGCCGTTACAACGCTTTTGCTCCTTGGCCAATGTGGTTTGTCGGCATGTCCCTCATTCTGTCGGGTCTTAGGGGCAGCTGCTTCTTCTTGCTCCTCTTCACTCGTCGACAGCCGTTGCCATGGGAGCGCTTCGATGATAGCGCATCGCTTCTTTCCCAGAAATCCGGCTTGATGAAGTTCTTGTCGCGGATGATGATCTTCGACCGCAAGATCCGAGTCAAGGATGCACACCTGAGAAAGCTGCAGCATAAGATTGTCCTCCAAGCTATGGTTGGAGGTGCGGTATTTGCCAGTCTGAGCTGCCTGTTGTTCGTCCTTCTGCCGGTGTGGTCGCAGACCTCTTTGTCGGAGGTGTAGATGGTGAAGTTTCTTGGCATATTCTCCTTCGAGCTCTTTTATATAACCCCTTTCTCTTACTTTGCGGTGATATCCCCAGGGCAAAACATTTGGATTTGTCTTCCCCTTTTCATTGTCTTATCTTCAAAAGCTTATTTGTTTCGGTATCCCCGGGCCGTATTGGTGTGTGACCCCCAACTTGTTGGGTCAGGATCCCAAATCTGTACATTCTTTCAGACCAACCGTCCCCTAGATTCTCGTTGTCAAAATTAATGAAAAAGGTCGCATGGCATAATAAAGGTTTCTCGAATCTGCTCTGAATAGTCCAATGCTGTGTTTGGTTTATCTTCTTTTCGTCGCTCCAGAACATGCTTCAGCATCACTGGGGAACTGAATGTGTCTAGTCCTTGAGCGCGTAGGAGTCCACGTAGGTGATGGTAGCCTCGAGGAGAAGGGGAAACACCACGCGGCCAATTATCAGTGGAATTCGTAGGCGAGGTGCGAGTAAGGGCGGCTTGTCTACTAGCTTCTAGGTACGATGTGTCAGGGGCGCGGATGATTCATGGGTGTTGGGGACGGAGCGAAGTCGCAAGTCGCTTACATAATCGGTTTCGCCTCGACGACGTCGCCCCGGAAGAGGGCGATGAATCCACGCAACATGTTGAGCGCCAGAGTCTCTGGCAGAGTCTCTCTTCGCCTGTGACCCAAGCAAGCACTCGTTACCGAGAGTCTCCGCAGTTGGTTGGGTACACTTCATTTCATCACTTGTTGGACTCCATCGTCCACTGTCAAGGTTAATCGACCTAGCACAACGTGGTGGTTTAGCCTAGGTCCTACCTACCCACCCTTGATCTAACGTTTACCTTGTTGATTTTCAGAGTTGGTGTTTCTGTGTTGAATATGATACAAAGCATCGCTTCGTACCGGGGGCAGTCGAAGATAGATGGATGCACCTCTCGCGGAAAAGTAGATCTGCATCGAGATTGATCAGGCGTATGGCCTCAGACCAAACCACCCGCAAAGCCAACGACCCCTTGTCCAACGCCATCTGTTTACACCAAAGATCATGGCAATTGGGTTGATACCTACAAAATAATCGAGCGAATCAAAGCAAAGACACAAATGATAAAGAGAAGAAAAAAAGAGCATTATAGATGGGGAAAAAGGAGGGCAAAAAGAGAGCAAAAAGGCAAAACCCACGCTCCGAACCTGGGGCCCTCTCTATGGCCGCCAACACGGTTATACCCGTTAGAGTATAACTGACTGAGCCAGTTGGAAACGAGGAAGATCCGATAGCGCGGTTGAGTGCTCCGAATAAAAGACTGCCTATTAGGCATACGACGGCCGAATGGGGGTGGGGGCAGCCTGCCCCTAAGGCATCTGCCCACACCGTACCTACCAAGGTAGGCAGGAGCAAGAAAGCCCACGCCGAGGGAAGACTTTACCTACATACTGTCAACTCGAAAAGGCCCTCCTGTCCTCTTTCAATCCCAGACCAAGAGAAAGCTCGAGCAAGCCGACCAATTTCGAACATTTTCCCACCACCCCCTGAGAAGCGATTTACGAAACGTAAGATATCCAATCTCACAACCACATGAGCTGCTTCTTTTCGTCTAGCATTAACGACCAAGCCAAAAACAAGAGAACAAAAAAGGTCAATCACCAAAAACGGCAGGGATCATGGGCTCCCATGTTCAGATCGAGCCCACCGACCCCGACCTCCGCGACAAGAACCGCCGCGAGATCCAGCGCAACCTCGCCCAGCCGGGCTTCATTCTGCCCCCCGTCGTTCTCGGCGTGAAGCACAAGACATGGTGGACCGTCCTCGGCGCGAACCCCTTCACCCACCGGCGCCCGGATGGCGCAGCGGTGGCGCGCAGGCTGGTCGAACTGTACGAGGCGTGCGTCACCGAGGTCCAGGGTTCTCCCGGCCATGCGACCGGCATAGTCGACCGCGAAAAGGTTCTCAACCAAGCAGTCTGGAAGCGCATACTGCGTCGCCTGGCGTCACATGACGGCGCGTGCGCCCTGCTTACCTGCTCTTGCGGGGAGGCAAAGGAAGTAGACCACCTAGTCTACTGCCGAAAGACTCTAGTGAGGAG